>BQNB010000687.1:0-30972 GCA_026074375.1 Tanacetum coccineum | reverse complement strand
ATGTCAAAAAACAGACGAAAACGTGTGAAAACGAAAGAAAACATAAGAAACCGTGCAAGAACATAAGTAAATGTGCGAGAACGTCTAAAAACAGACAAAAAGCGCGAAAACAGACGAAAACTATTAGGAATTATTGATTTGATGATATAAAAGAACTTCCTCAAAAGGATAAAGAATGAAACAAAAGGATCAAAGTTGACAATATGGAATTCTACAAAAGATGGAGGATTCTAAAAGATTTGCTAAAAAGATAAAGATCAAAGATTAGGAAGATTTAGTTTCCTAATACAATTAGGTTTCCTTTGTAAGTCCTATGGACTCTCTAAATATAAATAGATCCATAGACATTGTTTGTGTGTGTGTTATGCGTGTGATTGTATGTGCACAAGTAAAGATGTAGACGTCTAGAGTATGTGGTTTAGCTCAAGATCAAAGTGTCTTTGAACCTGTTACAGTTAGGTAACCGTTCTATATTGATCACATAGAATTGGGGCTTGTATGTGAATGTAAACCTTGTAATAATAACATTGTTCTTTATTTATATTCTGCTGCGTATCAATACTTTGTTATTTTCGATCCTACCGAGTTTAAATGATTCTCCACAAAAAACGTGCAAAAAAAGACGAAAACGTGCGAAAGCTGACGAAAACGCGCAAATGCGGACGAATGCGTAAGAAAATGTCTAAAAACGGACGAAAACCTGCGAAAATGTAAGAAAACGTGCGAGAACATAAGAAAACCTTCGAGAACGTCTAAAAAAGAACGAAAACGTGCGAAAACAGACAAAAACACGCGAAAGCGTACGAAAACGTGCGAAAGCGGACGAAAACGTACAAAAACGTATAAGAACGTAAAGATGTTAGTACTGTTAGTTTTGTTCGATATCGGATAACACATGATTTGGATCTCGGATTGGATCAGATTGAAGATGGCTATTATTTTTGGGATTAATTGATTGAATTGATTACGAAGACAATTGTTTATCACTTATTTGAAGTTGAAGTGGAATTTCACGAGTACGTGTTCTTATCATATCTTAAATTCGAGTTTGGTTGGATTATGACTTTGAAGATAACTTGTTCGTGCTTAAAATCGATGTTGACGAAGACTTATCAAATCTAGCAATGTGTGATCTATAAACTTTTGGTGCTCAATGCTCACATTTGCTATCACTTAAAGGAGTTACGTTGTAGTGCTTAGTGTCTCATTTGGATGAGGATTTTGTCAAGAGATTAAGGTCTACTTATACTTCAAGGAATTACGTATGAGTTTGGAGTCACGTGGATAGTACAAGACATAAGACACAAGTTTGGGTTATTCTACTTCACCATCAAGTTTGTTGTACTGAGTTTTCTCCATCAGTAGTCATTACAAAGAGCCAACAGAATAATAGATTCAAGAGATGGTTAACATATTGGTTTCAGGAGAAGCATATAATAAAGTGTTTAACCATTTGGATATGTTACATGCACCACTTGAGGGGAAGGTTATATTCTTATTACTGCTAAATCATTATTACTACTGCTAGTTTAAGTTTCTACTGCTTGAATTCATTAATCTTATTATGCATCATGGAGGGTAATTTGAGACATTAGAAAGCTTGAATTAGATGTGTGATATATGGTTTGTAGTTATAAAGATCAAAGTTGCATATGTTCACAAGTCCCCTAATGGATAATGACAAAAAAGGGAAGATGTTACAAAGATGATATGATATGATTTGCAACTTATTATGTGTGGTGGCATGGCATGGAACAAGATGTTGAAGACTTCATTGTGTTGAAGAAGTATCAACAAGTTCAAAGGAAATCTTAAGTTAAGGGGAATATTGAAGATTGTTTCATTCATGGAAGATCAGATTGCTGAAGATTAAGCAACTGTGGATCATCTTGGAATCAGTTTACAATTTGTTTTGTCATCATCAAATAGGGGAAGATTGTTGAGAATTATTAATTTGATGATACAAAAGAACTTGCTTAAAAGGATAAAGAATGAAACAAAAGGATCAAAGTCGACAATATAGAATTTTACAAAAGATGGAGGATTCTAAAAGATTTGCTTAAAAGATAAAGATCAAAGATTAGGAAGATTTAGTTTCCTAATACAATTAGGTTACCTTTGTAAGTCTTATGGATTCTCTATATATAAATAGATCTATAGACATTGTTTATGCGTGTGATTGTATGTGCACAAGTAAAGATGTAGACGTCTAGAGTATGTGGTTTAGCCTCAAGATCAAAGTGTCTTTGATCCTGTTACAGTTAGGTAACCGTTCTATATTGATCACATAGAATTGGGGCTTGTATATGAATGTAAACCTTGTGATAATAACATTGTTCTTTATTTATATTCCGCTACGTATCAATACTTTTTTATTTTCGATCCTAGTGAGTTTAAACGATTCTCCACAATTGGTATCAAAGCCATATGGATCTTGATCTAGGATCTACAGGGTTTTTAAGGTATAAGGGTGTCGAGTTTCTGTTTTTCGGTGACATTTCAAATTTAGTGAAACATAAATTCGGTAAAACAGAAAGTATGGTTTTTTGGTTTACAAGATTCAAGGGTTTTTATGATTCAAGGTTTAAGTTCTTACTGATTTGAAGACATGGGTTGAAGGAAGATACCATTGGAACTGATTAACAACGAAAATAAAAGTAAAACTTGTATTCTTACAAGATCCTTGTATTCTTAACGATATGTGCTAAGACGAAGAAAGAAAAGCTTGGAAGACAATTATCCAACCAGGTTTGGTTTATTGGATTTGTATACTTGAATGTTGCTGTGGACGAAACCCTAACTATATTTGGGGAGTCACACTTTGTGTTGACGATGAACCCTAGTTAGGTTATTAGAGGTGTCGAATCTTCTTGCAAAGATTCTGATTGATTAATTGTTTAATTCTTCTTCCTGTTTAATTGTTGATTCCAATGAAGAAGAAGGTTCTTATCAATCAAGTTTTACATCAATGAGGTCTTGATGTTCGGTTTTCTTAGACACCAAGATGCAGTAAGTATCACAAAGGTTTGAAGAAGAAGGTTATGCGTAACCCTAATTTAGGGTTCATTATTGTATTAGTCGTAGCACAACATAAGTATAACATAAGAATGGCGACACCAATGGCAGAAGACACAATAACATTCTACGACGACCAGCTTATATTCGTTGAATAAGCAGTTGCTTTATTTTGATGAAGTCTTTGGAGTTTTTGGCTACTTCGTGTTTATAACTGGTATTGAATGTCAATATATACTTAATGTTGCTTCGTATGTTCAACATTAGTGCTGCCAAGACTTAATGTTGCCAGTTATATGTTTCTGCTGCCAAAGAAGATTCAATGGAGGTCAATACTGCTACGGTTAAAGCAGGTATGTGTTGCCTATTTATGGAAGTTTATGTTAAGATTGCTTGGGATATGAAGACATATAAGCTGGTACGATAGGTTTGATAGTAAAAGATTACTTAGTGCTGCCAGTTTGTATGTTAATGCTGCCAACCTAAAGGTTAATGCTGCCATAGGAAGTTTGTGCTGCCAATGGTAGTTACTGCTGCTAGACTTAAAGCGATTACTACTGCTAGGTTTAGGTCTTTGGGTCTCGCATTTTCTTTATAGATCTTTAGGGATTTGGTAGTTTGGGCTTCTGATTTATAGTGGTAATTATTCCTAAGTTGTAAGGGGTACGTTGTGTGGCTATTTGATAAAATTTATAGCTTTAAATCCCAACTGAAACATGTTTTGTGAATTTCTGATAGTTCTCGAACAAAGGTGAAAAAGATGTTAGTACTGTTAGTTTTGTTCGATATTGGATAACACATGATTTGGATCTCGGATTGGATCAGATTGAAGAAGGCTATTATTTTCGGGATTAATTTATTGAATTGATTACGAAGACAATTGTTTATCACTTAATTGAAGTTGAAGTGGAATTTCACGAGTGCATGTTCTTATCATATCTTAAATTCGAGTTTGGTTAGATTATAACTTTGAAGATAACTTGTTCATGCATAAAATTGATGTTTACGAAGACTTATCAAATCTAGCAATGTGTGATCTACAACTTTTGGTGCTCAATGCTCACATTTGCTATCACTTAAAGGAGTTACGTTGTAGTGCTTAGTGTCTCATTTGGATGAGGATTTTGTCAAGAGATTAAGGTCTACTTATACTTTAAGGAATTACGTATGAGTTTGGAGTCACGTGGATAGTACAAGACATAAGACACAAGTTTGGGTTATTCTACTTCAGCATCAAGTTTGTTATAATGAGTTTTCTCCATCAGTAGTCATTATAAAGAGCCAACAAAATAAGAGATTCAAGAGATGGTTAACATATTGGTTTCAGGAGAAGCATATGATAAAGTGTTTAACCATTTGGATATGTTACATGCACCACTTGAGGGGAAGGTTATATTCTTACTACTGCTAAATCATTATTACTACTGCTAGTTTAAGTTTCTACTGCTTGAATTCATTAATCTTATTATGCGTCATGGAGGGTAATTTGAGACATTGGAAAGCTTGAATTAGAAGTGTGATATATGGTTTGTAGTTGTAAAGATCAAAGTTGCATATGTTCACAAGTCCCCTAATGGATAATGACAAAAAAGGGAAGATGTTACAAAGATGATATGATATGATTTGCAACTTATTATGTGTGGTGGCATGACATGGAACAAGATGTTGAAGACTTCATTGTGTTGAAGAAGTATCAACAAGTTCAAAGGAAATCTTAAGTTAAGGGGAAGATTGATGATTGTTTCATTCTTGAAAGATCAGATTTGAAGATGAAGATTGCTGAAGATTAAGCTACTATGGATCATCTTGGAATCAGTTTACAGTTTGTTTTGTCATCATCAAATAGGGAAAGATTGTTGGGAATTATTAATTTGATGATACAAAAGAACTTGCTCAAAAGGATAAAGAATGAAACAAAAGGATCAAAGTCGACAATATGAAATTATACAAAAGATGGAGGATTCTAAAAGATTTGCTTAAAATATAAAGATCAAAGATTAGGAAGATTTAGTTTCCTAATACAATTAGGTTTCCTTTGTAAGTCTTATGGATTCTCTATATATAAATAGATCCATAGACATAGTTTATGTGTGCATAAGAAAAGATGTAGACGTCTAGAGTATGTGGTTTAGCCTCAAGATCAAAGTGTCTTTGATCCTATTACAGTTAGGTAACCATTCTATATTGATCAAATAGAATTGGGGCTTGTATGTGAATGTAAACCTTGTGATAATAACATTGTTCTTTATTTAAATTCCGCTGTGCATCTATATATTTTGTTGTAGGTCCAGCCCTAGATAGATCTTCAAGCCTGTTGAGGTTGTAGAGTACTTATGTAATCACAAGCAACTCTAAAAGAGACTCTAACAAATTAAACTATTTCTTACGCGGAGTATAAACAACAGAGTTAAAGAAGAATTACTCAAACAATGATCCTCTATGGATCTTTTCTATTAATAATAAAAAGAAAATGCAATAGCATGAAATGTGATAAAAAGAACAACCAACCCCTTCCCATGGCTGGGGATAAAAGTAAAAAAAAAAAAAAGGGTTTTTATATACAGTGTTTGTGAGCTTTATGGGCTGGGTTTGGGTCTTCTCATTGGTAAAAGACACAGCCCAATACCGAAACCCATACGCTTACTTTCTAAATACGAGCTATGTATACTAAACGATATACCGGGGGTTTCGAGTCTTTTTCATAATTCCTACATCTCCCTAAGGGAGTTCACCCTATAAAAATTTAATTTGTATAATGCATTCTAGGAGGTTGATCTTTGAATCTATGCTCGCTAGACTTTGATTCTTCATTCATTGACTTCATTGTACATCTTGTAGTGATCCTTGAGCTTTGTTCCTTAGACTTGTGTGATCTTCGAGCTTTCTTTAAGATCATCAGCCATAGTAAATCTCTTAATCATCCTTGTTGTGAAGTGTTTCCTTCATGTGATGTTGTGACCTTCGGACCCGCATGCTCATACTTTTCTTAATCATGATACTACTTCTTAGAGTTGCGGAAGCTGTGTTGTAGGTCATTCAGTTGTCATGATGTCTTTACTTGGAAACATTAAGTGTGAGCATTGGGTGGTGAATTGACTCCACTGGAACGAGGTATCTCCATCTCCATCTTTGCTTGCTCCTGTAATAAAACAGTTAGCAATAAAGCTTGTGGGCGAATATTGCTTTCTCATTTGCCTGAGTCTGGTTAGATTAACCTCCGGATCCGTGAGGACCGACCTGTGATTAGGTAGATTCCTCTTAAGAGGAATCTCCTTGACAGGATTTCCAGTATAAGTATTGGACCATCAAATGTATAGCCATCAAAATCACCATACTTGCTTGTTCTCTTTATCGGAATGTCTCAAAGCAGACAACACAATAAGAGTGAATCGGTTAGTTACTGTCTTACCGATTAAAAGATAAAAATTGATTTGAAAATCAATCGACGTGTTACTTGAGAAAGTATTTTTTGTGACACATCGATAGTGTTTTATAGCACAAAATCAAATTTCATCAGAACATATTGTTTTGAAAGATTTAATACACAGTCAATTGTGTTAGAAAATCAGTTGTGAGGCACATCGAAAAGGTTTTCAAAGCTATTCGTCAATTTCACTGCCTGGAAACAAGTTTGATTCTTAAAGAATCAGCACCATCATTGATTTCAATTTGTCACAAGTTTAATACATAGTGGTATTCACATGTCCACCTACCAAGAGCTTGTTTGATGTTGGCTCTAGAAGGATTTCCATCTTCATTATGAGTACTTTCGTATCACTCGGATGTTCTGGCAATACCACGAGGATAATGCGTAGGTCTCTTAAGATCTTTACTTGTTGTCACAGTGTGTGAAGAACAAGCATAGTTTTATATTGAATCTAATGAGATTTGTGAATGATCTCATGCTCTAGAATCATAGTGCTTTTTTGGTTTTTAGTAGTCGGAGGCTGGGAGCAGACTCGCACCTTTTCAATTTCATCTATCTCGGAGTGTGAGAGACGATGTAATGTATTGATACCGTGAGAAATGAAACAAGAATCCTTTGAGGATCTTGAGTGGCTAGGGAGGTTGGTGTTGCTTATCACTGGGTCCATGATATTGTCTTCCGATGTCTGCAATCAACCATGTGATTCTGACAGAATATGTAGTGACCGGTTTATGCCTATTGTTTAAGGAGGGCTACTTTCTTTTACCTTTATCTTAACAATTTCTTTTTTCATTCTTCAACCCCTTCGGTGCTTACCGAGACTTCATTACTAGTACCTTGTTGGGTATGTTCCAGTACTAGCTCCATCTCAGTCCGTACTATTTCCCTTATTCTCACATTACTCCTTTTGTAATCATACCTAAGGACTTCTACACTAACTAGTGGGTTGTCCCTGGGTAGATCCCTTGGTTATGACGGGATCGTCTGGGAAACGAGTACTAAACTTACATCCTTATAACTCTTGATAAGTTGATTACAGGGTCAGTCTTTTGGGTATTTCTCGATAGCATCATTATACCATTCGCTTACCCCTTAAATATGTGCTTCGATATTCGAAAGGTTTAGCACATATGGAGAGCCTACACTTGAGTTTTAAGATCACATTTTATATCAGTTTTTCATAATTAAATCACATTTTCTCCCCTGAGCAAAAATTTCAAATCCGTTGAGATTTTGGGTCTCAATTGATTTAAGTTAGGAAAAATTTGGGAGAAAAGTATGTTTAGGTTTATATAATCCGATTATGAAAACATATAGTTATTAATATACATGCCTAGTTACAGTTTTCGTCACTACATATATTACTATATTACATACAACTATAAGATTATACCCCTCCATTCGGTTCTCTTAAGTAACTGGTAGTTAGCCTTCTTGAAATCCGTCTCAATCCATAATCTCTCCAGATTCCGGAAGATACGTCGTGTCTTTAGCCGTTTCTGGATAGCGAACATGAAATCCTTGATTCTGACAACGTCTTTCTTCGTCCAAAATCTTGTATTCTCCCTGGATTGTCTGTTAAATCATGAACTCTTTGACTCGGTAGTCCAATGCCTTCATCGATCGGTGTAGAGTTACCATCACTGAACTTATGGATCTCAATTAACCTTATAATCTTTGCACCCAGTATCTGTCTCTGAATGTAACTGCCCTTGGAGAGTCTATGACTGTGTAGTCTTGCTTGAACTCAAATCCGGTGGAATCCCATCGAGGTTTGGTGAGATTTAACTAAGTCTGGTAACTCTTAATCCCCAGCTGAAAGTCTTCTACCCGTTGTCTGGATAACAAGTTTTTGTCCAGTGGTTGACGCAGTAGTGAGAACCGTTTTGTTCATCGAGAGAAGATGGTTCAAGTGACTTGAAGATTTAACAAGTAAGGGATCCTTCAATGTCACTAGGGTACATATATTTGAAATCCCTTTCCGCGATGACATATTCTTTGAGATCAGCTCTACGAAGGATGATCTTCTTCATGTAATTGTACCCATACAGTGAGAAGACTTCGATTCGGACGACACTTAAGATACGCATGTGAGTTCGGACGGCTCTGTTTACAGTCTCTTCAGAAGTAGATTCTGTCAATGTAGAATCATTGTCTTTTTTTACGAAACCACCAGTGAGAGATTCCATACATCGCAGCGATGTCATACTTGCACTCCTCTTTAATCTAGAATTGATCAGGTACCAGTTGCTCTAAGCCGACATCTGGATAGAAAGCCGCCTTCATCTTTGAGATAGACAAGGCTGGTCTGCCAATCTTGCGACCGTATCGAAGATACTCCAGATCTTTATTGAAGAAGAAGTCAGATTGGATGGTAATATGACCTGGTTTACCACCAAGTGGAAGTGGCTTGCTAACATTGTACTTTAGAATTGCATCATCCACTTTATTGGTGAGAAGCTTATGGGATTCTTCCATCTGGAATTGGAGATGAACTACATCGGGATGAAAGACTTTGACAAATTCATATGCAGGGCCTTCCAGGTCTTTAGGAGTGAGTTCAGAGATTCCTTGTCGTTTACAATACCAATCTATAAATGTCGCAATATCACTGGTCTGAGCAAGTAATGAGTTCTCTGGTGGAGGTACATATGTAGTCTTCAGAGCAGAGGCCCAGTTGTTAGTTGGTACAGGAAAATCAGATGATGATATGGTCTAGGCAGGTTTCGGAGTAGCAGGTCGATCTTCAGTGAGAGGTTTCCACCAACTCTGCCTCAAGTTGACTGTAGGAATATGATCACGTCCTACCTCTTCACCACTAGAATATGCTTGTTCATCTGCAGTGGTTTCATCATCCATATAAAGTATATTAGGAAAGAATCTGTTGTAATGAAGGCTTATTCCAGTGTCAGTCATTGTTATTCAGAGTATTCAGCTGAAGCAGATGTCTTTGACGGAACTTGGGGCAGCGGTGTTGTTGACTAAAACTCCATGATGGTGGATGAAGTCGGAAGGTGGTGGAGAGGGAGCTTGAGCAGAATCGGAGGCTCCGGTTGTGCCTGAAGCCCCTGATGCGCCTGAGGGGTGGAGGAGGAGGTGGTGGTGAAACGGTGGCGACCCAAGGATGACGTCTTTGGAGAATCTTGCTTACTTTTCTTCTAGTTTCCTCTGAGCCTATCAACATCTAAAGTCTCACATTCATCACGATGGTTAGAGAGTCCTGCTGGGCTTCATATGGATTCATCGGTGGTCATCATGTCCCTTGTCATAGTTCTCCTCCAACATGCGTTGGAGCAGAATTTCCTTCATGTCAGACATAGTAGATCCTTGAAGTGAGCACGGGAAGGGAGCTCTCTCTTTGCATGCTTTACTGATGAGGATAAACCACATCCTTAACTGATTCTCTTATTCTTTCAGATAATCTCCTACGAGTCAATAAACTCCACTGTTTGCTCTCTGATCATTTTGGGCAAGTCCATAGTCTCTAACTTATGGATCCGGTCCCCTTGCTTGTCTAGCCTTTTATCTAGGGCTTGATTTTCCTCCACCAAGTCCGCTATGTGTTGTTCGAGTTCACCCATGCGCTTAATGAGAATGGAATCTGATGAACCTTGTTGTGTGATGGTGAGTAGTAGAGGAGTGTATGTTGTTGTTGCTGCAAGTTATGGTTGTGGGTAGTTTGGTAGAGGGCAATGAACATTGGGTGAATAGGTCTTGGCACTGGGATCGATCACGTTGAGTATAGGGAGGGATAACAGAGGTGTCTTACTGAATAGTGATGGACACCATTGATTCAGCCTCAGTGTCTGCTGTCGTTTTCTCATTATTGGCTTCCGACGGTTTATCATCAATGAATTGATCGCCATAGCTAAAGTCCTTGGTCATGTGTTGGAGAGAAGACAACGTCCCTGTAGAGCTGACAGGTTCTTCTGGAATCATATGTTCATCAACTGTCAGCTTGAGATTCTCTTGAACTTCAGGGTATGCAGTGGCTATAAATCCTTCATCCATATGCTCAGGTTGTGGTTGACTGGAGGCATCAGTGATCTCAACATCCGAGTGTTTAAGGTTTGGTCTAGCGAGAACACTAGGAGTTGGTAAAGGTTAAGATTCAGCAACATCATAGGGTTTGGTAGCCTGCCTTCATTAGTTTTTACCAGGGTCTGTCCAGCCTGTTTTTTTTTTTTTCTTCGCCTTTATACTGAGCCCCACTTTTCTAACCATGAGGCATTTCTTCATCAGACTCCGTGTCACTGCCAGATAATCCAAGTTCAGCATAAAGGGAGGAAGACTCTTCATGACCCACTGGTTCAGATGGTACGGGAGTACGTCTCTGAAAGATTTACTCTTCAGCCGGCTCTTTTTCTGAGTCTGAGGTGTAGAAGAACTTGAGCGCTGTTCTTTTACCTATCTTTCTATTTCCCTTTTCCCGGCAACCTTGGCAGTCGGTTGATGTTTTCCCAGTTCTGGTTCCACTGAATACCACAAGGGAAGAGGAACCCTTTGAGTTGGGTAAGCTTCCGTTAGGCTCTCTTCTTGAACCTTTGCGAGTATCGCCTTCTTCTGTGTCTTCAATGCCTGGGTTTAGCAGCAGAGACATAAATTATATAAATTACCCCCCACCGTTGTCAAACGAATCATCTACAACTGCTTAGAACTCTTAACAGTTCTCTTCTTAACCCCTTTCCCCGCCTTAGCACGTTTGGCTAGTGGTGGGGCCTCAGACGACTCTGGACCCGCTTAGCGCTTCTTCTCCTGTGGTTTTTGGCCGGGTAGCTTAGGCTTCTTGGCTGTAGTTTTTGTAATTGGTTTCGGGTTGGCTTGGTTGCCTCTGGTTTTTTTTGTTGGTAGGTTTAGCTGGCTTTGGTGCGGTGACTTCAGGATTACTCACTTCTTTCACCTCGAAGATGTCTTGTTGCTTTGCATATTTTTCCTATAAGCCATCGTAATGTCTGATTACTCGAATGAACGTATTGTGAGTTTCATTCGGTATAGTCATCCCAAAGACTTCCCGTTTGGTCCCCTTAGCACTGAACTTGAGGATTTACCTTAGACTTGTTCCTTGTTAGGCAAGTGGAGTGGAGACTCGTGTCTTGGGTGGAAGTTGCGCAGCCGTTGCAGGTGAAATATGATCAACTTTGTGAACCTGATACTCGGGATAAGGATAAGAGTTGATTTCTTCTTCCCCATAGTATGTTGTGCCAAATTCCTTTTGTTTTCTGTGAAAGTGTGGATGGATTGAGTAAATTCTTCCCACATCCTTTCAGCATAGTCAATGTGAGCTCGATTGACAACACCCTAAAGGATTTGTAGCACTAGGGCTCTTGGCCTTTCAAATCCAGAAGTCTTTCCCATAAGGCACATATTGATAATGGTTGTGAAACCCTCCATGGTTGGAACATGTCATTAGTGGTGACATTAGACAAGTGTATGACTTCCTTTGGATACCCCAACTTATTGACAAATTCAACAAGAGTATCAGGAGTTAGAGGAGGAGAGAAGGCCCGGTTGTTGTCGACTGGCGTGATCTGAAGAGAGTCTCTGAGTGTGTCTTTAGTGAGATCAAACCATTGCTCGTCCAGTTGACACTTATAGCTCCCGGCTTTATTGTCAAAGCAAATAGTATCCCAGAATTGTTGAATATAGATACCCGGTATTGTTGATGAAGCTGTAAAAGCTCTGAAGAAATTTGTTTGCTTGAGAATATCCACAACAATCTTGTAAATTGGGCTGGGTTGAGATTTTTCTTCATTCAGATAGCAGTTGCTTTTCCCAATTGGCACCCAACATATGCGTGGCATGATCTGTTCATCAGTACGAACAGGTGGTGCCATTGCGGGTGCATGTACAACATCAGCCATTGATTCTACACAGTTACAATCACAGAAGAACGACCATGCAGAGAAGGATTGTTAGATGTGAGCAGATGCTTGAAAGTTCATGCCCCCCATCATAAAATTTTTTTGGCCCCCCCCCACACGATCCAAGAGAATGACTCTAAGATCATGCTATTAGTGTTAATCAATGGTTGGTTAACTATTGACATCAACGCGTACGTTACTATCAAAGAGAGGGACAAGACACACCGATTTAATCACAAGATTCAATGGCAGTTTACAATCAATGCAAGACGACACACAGTGAACACTTTTACAATAGCAAAATGCAAGATTTAAATCAAGCAAGCAGCAATCACACCAAAACGCAATGGACAAGCAACACTTCAGAAACTCAATACGCAATGAAATGATTTTAAGCTAATATCCAAAATGCAGCATTAAAAATTGAATTAGCTAGATGTGCTAAAACGAACCAAAATCTCAAAAACGCAGTGGGTCAAAAGCAACATTCAAAAACGCAGCCATCAAAACGCAAGAGATATAATATTCAAAAATAGTCAAAACGCAACCATTTATTTTTTTTTGAAATGGGGGTTTTATATTTTAATATTTTAAATTTGTTCAAACCAAAACGCATGATTGCGTTTGAAACTCTTTGGCTATCATTATATCAAATTCAGACAGACATGCAAGCAAAACGCAACCACATTATAATATCATCAAAATGAAATCATGACAGGAATACAAAAAGCATCAAGAATCAAATCTGTCAAAAACGAGTTCCAACGATATAATCCCCAAAACGCAACCAAGATAAATTTCTAAGCACAAAACGCAACATGAATACGAACTTAAAACGCAATCAAGAACCATTATCAAAACACAACATAAACCTCTTATAACGCAGATTCAACCTTTCATTTTAATGCATCTATTACTAAATCTATTCATTACATCTAATCTATTATATAATCTAATGATATCCCAGCTATCAAAACAAAGTTTGAAACACTAACCAAGATTTTGATGATGCGAGAGCACGAATATTCTTAAGAACACAATATATGCACATTTAGGCCTATAGATATTATTGATATTTTCATGTATGAGTGATCGCACAACATAGAATGTGTGTTACAATAGGACACGAAAAACACACTAACTTTATGGATCTAGTAAAAACGCAGCCGAGAGAGATGTAAGGTTTTGAGAAAGGTTTGACCAAGTTTTAAATTTGTTGACTAAGTCAAAACGCATTTAGCCCTTTTTTAAACCTAATTGATCTTTAATATTGGCCGAAAATTGTCCATCTCTTTTCCTTCTTTCTTTGTTATAAATTACGACAAGTGACACAATTTTGTATTCATGATTAATAAGTCTAGGGAACAATTAGCAAATAGCATTTACGACCCTATACTTGCACATAATCGACACATTTAGGCCTTTTTGAGTTAACACAAGTTTAACTCCACTTAAGCCATTGTAATCTCGCTTAGCAAACTATAAAAACCAAAATTTTACTCAGTTATGTATACCAATTTGTTCAAATGTTCGTTAAACGTATTTAAATTTGAAACCTACTCTCCCCCTCAATCAAATGGACCCATTTTCTAGTTAATGAGCGTTGTCGTTGATTGAGTGTCATAGATTTTATGGAAAAATCCAAGTCCAATTGATTTTCATAAGATACATTAAAACCAACACTTGAATCTAAATAATTTTCCTGAAGAATCTTAGGACAGGAAAAATTATAAGGATAAAAGATAGACTTATCTTTCTTAATAAAAAAATAATGCATGTTGCGTACATTAGATCGATGGGTTTGCCAAGGATATCACAGGTAATCCTGCCCGGGAGATAGGAGAACTTAATCACCCGTTGTTAGGAACTGCCGTCTTTTTGGCGATGATCTTTCCTCATTTTGAAAACCGGGTTGCAGTCTGAAGTAACTGCAAGCCATTTTTGACATGTTTTGAAAAACATTTGAAAAACTTCTGTTCGAACTTTATTTACAGCATCGTGTCATTATTGAATGACATTTCTAACGCCGTAAATATTATCGATGCCAGAAGACATGTCATGAAAAACTTATTTTTTGGTATTTTCTATTTTTTGATTTTTATGGATTTTTTTTTTGGTTTTATATTTTTGTATTTTCTTTTTGAGTTAGAGTATGTACATATTTACATATGATACTTAAAGCAAATATGTTACTCATCCTTATCATCCTGAAGACGTTTGAGTGCCTCTGGCTTCATACTCTTCATGCCAAGCCGCAGGAGAATGAATTCAAATCGTTCTCTGGGCAGTGCCTTAGTGAATATATCCGCCAGTTGATACTTTGTCCTCACGAAATACAACTCAACCACTCCCTTCTCCACTTGTTCTTTGATGAAATGATGTCGGATGTCGATGTGTTTAGACCTGGAGTGCTGGACGTTGTTGCAGCATAGAGCTATGGCACTCTTGTTGTCACAATACAGAGGGATGTGATTGTATGCAAAGCCATAATCCGATAATTGAGACCGCATCCATAGGATTTGGGCACAGCAACCAGACATCGCGATGTATTCAGCCTCTGTAGACGAGATGGACGTGCTAGTTTGTTTCTTTGATGACCAGCTAACTAACTTATCACCAAGGAACTGAGCACCACCAGATGTGCTTCTTTGAGTGTCTTGACAACCTGCATGATCTGCGTCTGCGTATGCTGTTAGTGCCATGGCGGTGTCTTTCGGATACCAAAGACCCATATTTATGGATCCTTGGAGATACCGAAAGACCCGTTTAACTGCTTCAAGGTGCTTTTTAGTGGGCTTAGATTGATATCTAGCACACATGCACACAGCAAAAACAAGGTCAGGTCTACTGGCTGTGAGATACATCAGGGATCCAATCATACTGCGATATTGGGTCTGGTCAACAGGGATCCCTGAGAGGTCCTCATCCAGTTTTGTTCGCTCCACCATGGGAGTGTCAACAGGGTCACTTTTATGAAGATCAAATTTCTTTAAAATCTCATTAGCGTATTTAGATTGATTTATGAAAATGCCTCTAGGATTCTGAGAAATTTGTAAGCCTAAGAAAAAGGATATTTGACCCATCATCGACATTTGAAATTTAGAGCTCATTTCATTAGAAAAACGGTCACAGTCTTTGGGGTCGGTCGAGGCAAATATGATATCATCAACATATATTTGAACATGAAGAGTGTGTTTGCCTGTTTTCCGAATGAACAAGGTTGGATCGACTACACCCTTGGAGAATCCTTGTACCAGAAGAAACTTTTGATAAAACTGTCTTCCATGCCCGAGGAGCCTGTTTCAACCCTAAAGGTGCTTTTCTTCAGACGATAAAACCATGATGTGGACGTTCTGGGTCAACAAAGACCTTCCGTTGGTGGACATAGACTTCTTCTTTGAGCTCGCCATTTAAGAATGCAGTTTTCACGTCCATTTGATAAACTGTCATGTTTTTGCTGGCGGCATTGGCAATGAATATCCTGATTGCTTCAAGACGAGCAACCGGGGCGAAGGATTCTTCAAAATCTAGACCTTCCTCTTGACGAAATCCTTTTGCTACAAGACGTGCCTTGTTTATTCACCACATCCCCAAACTCATCAGCTTCACTTTGTAAATCCACTTGAGAGCAATAATCATGGCACTGTCTGGAGGTGGTACTAATTCCCATACGTCCAGTCGATCAAATTCATGGATTTCGTCTTGCATGGCTTGAAACCAGCAGTCTTCAGTAGCTGCAGATTGGAAGTTTTTCGGTTCGACTTTGGACAGTACAGAATTGTAGAAGCACCACAAAGCATCCGTAGCAAGCTGTTTCCTAGTGGATACCGGTCTTGAGGGATTCCCAATGATGTTATCAAGAGGATGAGAGTACTGTCCATTTCCGGACATGTTTCAGATGGTTGAGGATTGGCTGGATTCAGGTATGTTGATTTCCCCAGATGATGAAGCTTCAGAGTTATCGACTGGGGCGAACTCATTTACAAATGGTTCGGGATCAGCTGCAGCAAACGGATTAACCTCCGCGGATGGCTCACCTGCTGTAGGTATGACCGGGATTGGATTCTGACGGATACCCGGTGGATTAAAATACTCATCAAACATGGGTTGGAATAGCATCTCCAAATCTTTATTCGTGGGAGGTGCAATTGGTATAGCAGGAGCCGGATTTGGTACGAGCCCTGAACTGATAGGTCCAGGCGTCAACAGGATAGGAGCGGGTCCTGAACTGAATTGTACAGGAGCCATATGTTCAGTCAGCTCATCGAAGGTAACGTGAATAGTCTCCATTATTTGTCGGGTCCGTTTGTTGTAGATTCTGTAACCCTTCCTGTTTGGTGCGTAACCAACAAAGATTCCAATATCAGCCGTTGGTTGCAGTTTCCCAAGATTCTCACTGTCATTTGTAGGGTAACAAAGAGCACCAAAGACTCGGAAAAATGTGAGATCAGGCTTCTTATTGTGGACTAATTCATATGGGGTTTTATCATGACGTGTGTGAATAAGGGAACGGTTTTGTGTGTAACAAGCAGTAGCCACAGCTTCGGCCCAAAGAAACATCGGTGCCTTGGAAAAAATTAACATTGTCCTTGCAGCCTCGACAAGTGTACGGTATCCTACTTCACAGACCACGCGTTCTAGCTGTAGGAGATCTTGCACAGTCTTTTGATGAAAAATTCCTACTTTTTCATAGTGGTCATACAAAGTTTTGTTGACAAATTCAGTGCCATTGTCGGTGCGTTAATAGAATCAAACCGTTTTCTTAAGCCGACTTGAATTTGCGTCAGAAATTTGATGACAACCCAGGGGTCTCATCCTTGGATCTCAAAACTTAACCCACGTGAACAGAATAATCATCGACCGATACCAAGATATAATTTTTAGTTTTTTTCTTACCCATTAATCCGTTGCACACCATCGTCCCACTAAGTCCATGTGGAGGGTTTTATAACTTCCAAATTGGTGTTTTCAGTTTTGGGTATGTGGTATGGGTGCTTTTATGCTCTTTCCTAATACGGGACAGGCAGAACAAAGATGATCTTTTTCAAACTTCATCATAGGTAAGCCTCGAACAAGGTCTTTTCTTGCAAGATCATTGATGTACCGGAATTCAAGTGGGTTTAAACGCACCGTCCATAACCATGATTTGTTCTTGGAGGCTTTTTGATAGTAAGGAAAAAATGGGGGGGGGGGGGGGGGGGGGGGGGGGGGGGGGGGGGGGGGGGGGGGGGGGGGGGGGGGGGGGGGGGGGCAAATCGGGGAGGACTTCATCATGTCTTCAACAGAGATAGTATATAAATTAGAGCCACGGGACCCTTTAAGTAATTCAACACCATCCGTATCACGAACATAACAAGAATGCTTTCTGAAAGCAACCTCCAGGTCTGAATCACAAAATTGACCAACAGAGAACAAATTATGCCCCAGTCCTTCATAGTATACCCTGGAGATGACACTATCACCGATGACATAATCTCCATAACCCATAATAGCACCAAAGTGATCATTCCCGAATCTAACTGTCCCGATGAACTTTTTCACGAAATTCCTGAGCCTTGAGCGATCCCCCGTCATATGTTTTGAACAGCCTGAGTCCAAATACCACAGGACGATCTGTACGACCTGCATTTGAAAACAGACGAAGATGGAGAGTTTGGAAAAATGGATCCCCAATGTTGGTTGGGTTCCGATTGGTTAGCACAAGCAGTGGCTGACAGTCCTGTGAGTTTAGTGAACCTAGTTAAAGGGCACTTATCACTTAGGGTGAATGTTCTTCCTGTGGGTCTCCATTGATGACCAACCTGATTTAGTGTTTTGCCAGTTGGTTTCCAAATTTGTTTAGGTTTCCAAACTTGTTTGATATGTTTAGGTTTCCCTACGTGTGTAACTTGCTTAGGTTTCCAAACTTGCTTGATATGTTTAGGTTTCCCTACGTGTGTAACTTGCTTAGGTTTCCCTACGTGTGTAACTTGCTTAGGTTTCCAAACTTGCTTAACGTGACGCACAGCATTTTTGACCTTGGGGGAGGCATTCACAGAGTGCAAATAAGTAACCACACACATATCATGATTAGCCGAAAATAAACATTTGTTACATGTTTGGCACACAGAATGAGAATTCGAATTAATTACAGTACGCTTAGAGCTAATACTAGAATCAACACGATTCGTGGTTTTACAGCTAGATCTAATTGTCCTAGAGTGGTCTTCTACTTTCCACACTGTCATTTTCTTTCGCTGGCGGGATCCATGTTTCATGAGTGTTTTTTTTTTTTTTTTTTTTTTTTTTTTTTGCTCCCTAGCTGAGATCCGCTAGCAACAGTGCAACCGTTTACTCCCTGTAGAAGGAGGCACAGGACAATTAGACTTCAATTGTGCATGGCTCTACATGATAATGTGTAGTACTACTAAGATGTTGCACATTGGTCCGCAAAAGTAACTTGCTTTTTCCAGGGGTGTTAGCCTGCTTCTTAACTTGTTTGAACAAAGACCTTTGTGGGTAGGTGCCAAACGCATATTCTAAAAGTTCCTGAGAGTGCTTAGTGAACGGCAAGTCAAAATGCGAGTGATCTATCTAAAGGTCTTTCAACTTTGGCTTCTTCCACTATTTCGCGAAGTGTATCTACAATTTCCTTAAGATGCCTAAGATAGACTAGATGAACTTCCCTATTATTCCTATTGCGAGGGGAAATAGGTGCAACATCTAGAGCATACTTTCCGGAGCAGTACAAATGTTTAAACTGAGTTGTAGTGACACATGAGACCGTATTCTGTATTTGGACCTTTAGACTTTCATTTTCATTTTTAAGGGCATTTGTCTGTTCTGTGTGCTTAGTACGCGTAATCTTGATAGAATCATACAATTCCTTGTAATGCTGCTTAATCTTTGCATTTTCTGCCCAAACAAGCTCGTTTTGATCTTGAAGACTGTTAACCTTTTCAGTTAATTGTGAGATCTGAGAGTCTCGGGCCCTAAGATCAAGTGGTCTGTCTAATTCACTACGGGTCTCCTGAAATTGAGAGATTTGCATTTTCAGCTTGGATGACGTTGTCTTTTCCTTGAAGAGAAGCTTTCATTTGACCGATCACAAAAACGGAGTTAAAATCAGGAGTATCGTTAACGGATGAAGACGGTTTATTCTGAAAACTATCTTTAAGGTTTTGATACTTTAACTGTAAGTTTAGGTGATTGACCTCAAGATTGGAAAATCGGTTTAAAAGTTCGTTATAATTATCCTTACGGACATTATCACGTAAATTAGAAAGTTCTGCTTCAAGTTCCAGACAACGGGTCTTGACAACAACATGAGTCTTTTGCATTTCAGTAAATCTAGATACATTCAGCTCAGAATGCGATGCAACATAAAACACTTCTTTAGACAAGCTATCAGCGATTATATTATCATGCTCAATAAGAAGGTTTTTCCTTTCAATCTCATCACGTTTCCTATTCACAATACTTTGGTCAAGTTCAGCTTCCAACTCATCAAAGGCATCACTCATTTCTTTAACCTCTTTTGTTAGGGCTTTTTGAATGCCCTCAAAATGTTCTTGAAGAGTTTTGAAAAATGGAATGACCTCCGTGAGGTAACATGTCTTGGTTTGTTCAAAACCCCTTTCCCCTTCAGTGCATCCCAGTTGGTGAAATTCTCTTTATAACATGTTTTTCAAATCTGAAAAAATTGTCTAATGTAAAAATGTTGATTTTCCTTGACTTTTGGTTGGAAGCACTCAGGGACAACGTATGCAGGTGCATGTGGAGGATACACATCAACGCTTGGATGGTCCAGGTGTTTCTGCTCTTTGAGAGCTTCAGCTTTCATCTTAACAATGTCTTGTGACCAAAATAATTGTTCCGGGGTCAGTTGTTTCTGTGGTGTAAAGGTCGCAAGAAAATTCTCTTTCACATAATTGGGCGGTGTGAAATTGACCTTATTATCCACACATTCCTTAGTTTTCATTTTATCAAGCATTTTCTTCCTAGAGATTTCAGACAGTTCTAGGGTTTCCTCACAGTCACGTACTACGGCCGGTGCATGATTAGTGGACAATTACAGACCACGAAACATGGCATGGCTGACTGTCTTGCACGATGACCGCATAAGGGGTTCTTATAGCCAATAGCTAGTTACTTTGTCTCGATCTAGTGCTGAGGCAGAGTATCGTGGTGTTGCGAATGTTGTTGCTGAGACTGCGTGGCTTCGAAATTTGCTACTTGAGTTGCATGCTCCTTTATCCACTGCTACCATTGTCTACTGTGACAATGTCAGTGCTGTGTATTTATCTACCAATCCGGTTCAACATCAACATACTAAACACATCGAGATAGATATTCATTTTGTCCGAGATTATGTTGCCTCCGGTCAGGTTCGTGTGCTTCATGTTCCGTCCAGATATCAGTATGCAGATATATTTACTAAAGGCCTCCCAAGTGCGTTGTTTCTTGAGTTTCGCTCCAGCCTAAACGTCCGAAGATCTCCCATTCACATTGAGAGAGAGTATTAACAATCAAGTCGACATTCAATATTCAAAGTCAAGTCATCAATCAACATTTATTAATAGTCAAGTTAATATTCAAAGTCAAGTCATTAATCAACATTTATTAGTTATTAATTTGTATTAGGCCCAAGCCCATAGTCATTATTCGAGAATAATCTCTTGTATCATATATATAGGATAGCTGTTATCAATGATAATCAAGAAATCAATGAGACTTCCAATGCGGATTTTACCAATTTTAATAGATTTGTCCCTTAGTATGTAAGGGGAAACTAGTATGCAAAATAACTTACGTCAGTAAATTAAATCATTTTCATTTTACATAACAAATATACAAATTTGCTATAATATATTACAGAGTATTAAGGATCTCAAGTATTTTGTATTCGCGCTCTACGCCTCCATAAAATCGAAACAAGGAGAATTTTTATTGATCCCATCTGAGTGATGTGTTATGGTTTTTACATATATAAGTGTAGGATTTCAAACTTTTGCAAAAGCAATGGTTTTGGCATCGGTTGCAAATGTTAATAAGTTTGTTGCAAAATGTATACCGTTGAACATTTGTAGCTTACAAATCATTACAGATTTATACCGTCACAATTTATTTGCAAATTTATGTTGCTTCAAATCCATTGCAATTATTCCAACGTAGTTTCTTCCGTTTCAAAACCTTTACAATTATTTTTTTACCGTCGCAACTCGGATGGAAAACTCATTTGCATGAAGCCTTTTTACCGCAGTAGAAATCCTTGCAAATGGCCATTTGCAATGGGTTCTAACTGTCGCAATAGCCTTATTGTGTTTTTGTGTTTCAAAGAAGAAGTTAACCTTATGATAACTTCCCCTTAAAAAACCATGCATATCAAATCATTCTTTCTTGTAAATCTTTATAAATGCTTGCTGTGTGTGTTACATAATCCCGTAATTTTATGAGGCACATGGGCACGCCTCAAATTATGGGGAATCATTTCCAATCGTGAAATATCTTTCTTCATTATCTATAACATCATTGTCACTTTCCAATTATTTGATTTTTCCTATCCCATGTGTCTACAATTTTTAGCCACGTATAATAAATTAATTCAGTCACATATTAGTAATTCATTATATGCATCTTCGTTAATATATTCACAACATAATAGTACGTAAATCTAGCTTTTGAATTTTGTGATTATCAAATACGTAACCACCTTGACAAATCAGCCTGATGAGTTGCTCAAAGAAATGATGCACCAACCAAACGAAAATATGCCTATAGATCAACCTAATAGCTGCACAAAGTGCCAATTTATTAACCATATTTGTTTCATGCATTAATTAATCAAGCAATTAGAGTAGGTTTTGTTTGATTAATATAAAAAGGGAAATGCTAACAGCAGCCCTAAGGGTTGTTGTTGCTAACAACAAACAGACTTTGAACTTATGCAAATGAGTTTTTCATTTGAATGAATTTAAATGATTTTATTTGGACATTCTATATTGTCTTAACACAAATTTTAAAAATTAGTTGTTAATAACAACTTTAAGTGGCTGTTGTTAGCAAAACCCATATAAAAAAAACATATTTCTCCATTATATATCAATGATTCAATGGTGTTCCTACCTTATGGCATCATGTATATCATGTTACATCATAGAAAAATAACAAAAGACAAGGTTACCAATATCATGAATTAAATTAAAACATCCATACAAAGAATAAAACAAATCGGTGAGTGAAAGAATTGGAGCCATTATAGCGACATAGACTGTCAGTTGATCCCACAACTCGTTGTTGTTACCTATAATCATACCATACAAACAGACTTTGAACTTATGGTTGCTCTCATAGTCGTATAGACATATTTTCTTGTTTACATGCACAACACTCATTTTTTATCTAAACATATATGTATGCTACGGCTGTCACCAAAGCGACGGACCTAAGATTCACCAAGGACGGACTTAAGATTTGTAAGAGACTATTGCCCAATTTTCTATTATTTATTTATTGTAAGTACTAAACGTATACCACAATTTTTTTTCAGCTAACGTTAAGTTGTATCACGAAGAAAAAAGTAGCGCAACAATGTTATCGATGGTCACAGAATGTCTATATTTCCTAAAAATGTGTTTTTTTAAGACATTCTGTGACCTAAATGCGGTTTGCCAAAAGCTAGCCACAAGCCACATCTGACTCCATGCGGTTTCGTCCATGTCTTCCATATGTATTCTTCATATCCATCCATGTTAAATAACTTATAATGTTGGAGAAATATTGTAGGAGGACCGGTTACCGTCGAAAAGCCTTTGCAAACTGAAAATGAATTGTGTTAGAGTTGATTTAGAGCTGTTGCAAACTACAACCGGGTTGTGTTAGAGTTGATTTAATTTCTTAAAAGTCTATATGTGGACTATGATGTCCTTCAGTATATTTTAAAGCTTATACAAAGCTCTCTTAAAGAGCTCAACGAAGGTCTCTTAAAGTGCTCAATGAAGCTGTTTATAGACGCACCTCAGCGCCTATAAAGGCGCTATAATTGCATCGTATGGGCGCGTTATATGCGAACCGTTGTGGCCATTTTGTATGTGTGATTTTTTAATATTTTTTTCGCGTTTCTAGTGTAAAGTGAGTTTTTTTTAAAAGAATGTTATTGGTGAGGGTGTTTTTAAGGTTTTGTGTTATAGAAATGTTAAAAGGTAAAGCTGACGTGGCACGCCTATAACTTGGCGAATAACACCACTCGCACCTAGGACTCTTATAGCTATTGGGAAATTCGCATTTCTTATGATCCAAGATAACACTTATTTCCAACATGTTCCAACATGACTCATTTGGCATATTGCTAAAATTATGACTTTTTTTCTAAATATCAAGATTACCCTTAGCATTGTGTACTTTTGTATATTAAATACATATGTTTTGTCTGTTAAATATCTGACTGCGGCTACGTTTGTAGCATTTGTATCTACTAATAAGTTACTAAATCTATCTATCTTTTTTCATCTATAAGAATATTTCGAAGCGCAACGACAAGTGGGGTCAACTACGATCATATTGCGAACCCACTGCGAATTTAACATATTTGACGTACGCATATGATAGATCAGTCGGTGTGTTGTACCAGAATTTGCGATCTAACTACGCAGTATTACGATTTTTTCCCTTGGTTTTAGTTACCGGAATTTTGTGTTGCGTATTAACCCAACCAAAATCTTCTAAATTTTTTACCTCAAATGTTAAACTGACACTTTGTTCATAAAGTTTTCAATGTGAAGCCTTAGTCGCTACAAGATTAAAAACTCAAAAATCGTCAATACCTTATGGTTAATCTATAGATCTCGTCGCAATAATCAATAGTAAGTCACGTTGAAGTCCAAGAATAAAAGTAATTGTAAACTAGATGTTTGGAATATATACTTATTTGGGTGACTTGACAATTTCCCCTATGATAGATTATATATATAATCATTAGAGATGTTCTTTACTGTTCATCTTAAACAACTGTTCATGGCCCAGCCCGATTGTCTTAGCCCAGCCCACGTGATGCCCCAGCCCAATTATAATAGTTACATAAATACGATCGATACTCCCCAATTTCCTACCGGTGATACTTCTAGAGTAATCTTTTCCCACCCTCTAATATTCTCCAATTTTCAGGCGACCATTAAGCGAACCCCTAAGAAAACAAATCTCTTAGACCACCACTCAATCAAACACTTGCTTGACGAAACTATCACTGAGGTACATAATCACAATTTCACATTTTAAGAATTTGCTTTATGATGTAACTAATGATGATGTTTTTTTTGTATAATTTAGATCAGGTTGTGACTAATAAAGGGTACAATGTAGATGTGAGAATGAGTACTTTCTTATGGTCTGCATAGGATTATATCTGTTAATACAAATAATGTCTAAAAACGTTATTTATATTTTTCGACCTCTCAATGTTTTGATAATAACAAAATGTGAAAACGTTTACGATAAAATTAAACGTTTATAAATTACTAATCATAAAATTCTATTTCTAAGATTAATCACTTAAGGTATGGATAAACAAATCATTAAACATGATTAGTGATCAAGAAAATATTTTCCTTAAACCTTACATTTCTACAAATGTGTTTTTATAAAAATATAAAAACAAAATATTTATTCATTAAAAGAAATGTTTTATTAAAAACATAAAATTTGAAATTCAAATTTTCCCCCCAAAATAGAAGGTTCTATAACAGATACAACCTTCACCACAAAAGGACAAAAAAGGGAGCGGAGTCTAGTGGCGGCCCCCTTTTAGGCCTGGCGGCCCCCTTATATATAAGGGACCGCCGGGACCGCCACCAGCAACGGTCATTTTTTGTCCCCTATAAATACTGGGCCACCCCATCTGAAAAACAGAACCTCTTGCCACGAATTTTCTCAGATCCATTTTTCTCTCTTCTTCCTTTCTTTCTAAAACACATATCTTGATCACTAACATACCTTGATCTTGTTTCAAGTGATTAATTCTTTCTTCCTTCATTCTTCTTCTTCTTCTAATCAAGTGCAAGAGAAGAACAATCGTATTCTTTTATATACGAATTGTTATTAAGTGATCTCTCTCTTTCTCCTCAAGATCACAAATCTTCATTACATATATTTAGTGTTGCTGTGTAAATTGGATTGTGTGTAGATCCAAGTGTGTAAATTGTGTATTGGTGTGATTTGGATTGTGTGCTAATCCAAGGGTATATATATCTTGTGAGTGTGTAAAGACTTAGTGAAGTCTTAGATTGGTTCTAGCTAAGATTATGACTCGACATCTAGCTTAGTGTCGGAAAAGAAAGTAAGCAACATGTAAACGGTTTTCTCCGCCTAAAGGGAGCTTGTTGACATAGTGAAATCTTGAGTGTAGTAGTCGGGGAGTGGAGTAGGAACGAAGAGGTGCTTCGTTGCCGAACCACTATAAATCTTAGTGTCTTGGTTTGATCGTTTCTTTCCTCATCCCTTTATATTATTATTGTTCATTTAGTTCATTACATTAGATAGTTTTTGTTGTGATTCATATTGTTGATTGATTGACATATAACTCGAATCAAACCATTTTATAAGCAAAGAATTTTAAACCGGTCAATTAACCTGTAAACTATTCAACCCCCCTTCTAGTTTTCACAATTGGTATCAGGAGCAAGGTCACTCAAGATTTTTAAAATATATTGTATTTTAAAGCTTGGATCGATCTATGGATTCCGAAAAATATCTAGAAGGGCAATCTATGCAAAGACCACCACTTTTTGAAAGCGATAGTTTTATCTATTGGAAAAATAGATTCGATAGTTTTATCTTTGGCATGTTATTACCAATGGTGATTTTCAACCCATTATTCAAAATCCGAAAACCAAATTTGATGAGGTTGTCCCTTTTGAAAAGCAAACTGATGATCTTAAAAGAAGGCTTGCGAAAAATAATGAAGCCAAAATGGTTATTTACAATGCTTTGCCTAGAAAAGAATATGAACGAATTTTCATGTGTAATACGGCAAAAGAAATTTGGAAAACTTTGTTAATCACCCATCAAGGTAATAGCCAAGTCAAAGATAATAAGATCGACCTTTTGGTTCAACAATATGAATAATTCGTCATTTCCAAAGACGAATCTATAGATAGTGCTTTTGCTAGATTTAATACTATTATTACTAGTCTTAAAGCTCTTGATGAATGTTACTCTAGTAAGAACTACGTAAGGAAGTTCCTTAGGGCTCTACATCCTAAATGGAGAGCAAAAGTAATGGCGATTGAAGAGTCAAAAGACTTAACATCACTATCTCTTGATGAGCTTATTGGAAACCTCAAAGTCCATGAGATGATCATTAAGAAAGATTCCGAAATAGTCAAAGCAAAAGTTGAAAGGAAATCTCTTGCTTTAAAGGCTAAGAAAAAATCTAGTGATGAAGAGTATTCGACTTCCGGTAGTGAAGACGAAGAATACGCCATGGCGGTAAGAGACTTCAAGAAGTTCTTTAAGAGAAGATGTAGATTCGTGAGACAACCTCAGAACGACAAAAAGACCTTTCAAAGAAACCGAGACGACAAAAACAGAAAATGTGAAAGGAAGTGCTTTAGATGCGGAGATCCAAATCATCTTATTGGAGAATGTCCAAAGCCACCGAGAGACAAGAACCAAAGAGCATTTGTTGGAGGTTCTTGGAGCGATAGCGGTGAAGAAGATGATGAAAAGATCCAAGACGAGACATGTCTTGTAGCTCAAGCACCAAATGAGGTATGTTCCGAATCTTCTTACTTTAGTGATGAAAACTCATCAATTGATGATTTAGCTTTAGACAATGAATATGATAAATTGTGCAAAATGAGTTTAATGATAATCACTAAGAACAAAAGGTTAAAAGCTATTAGAAATAGTCTAGAAAATGAGCTTAGAGAATTAAAAGATAGATTATCCACACTCGAGAAAAACAAGGGAGTTGATCTCGATTGTGCAAAGTGTCATACACTTAAAATTGAAAATGAAAAGCTCAAAGAAGAATCTACTAGATTAAACAAATTTGAAAAGAGTACACATTGCTTGAATGAAATGTTAAGTAATCAAAAACCCTCCGGTGATAAATTAGGTTTAGGGTTTAATTCATTTGAAGCATCATCTAGTGGAACTAAGGAAATAAAATTTGTGAAAGCTCAGAAAAAGACGTGTTCTGATGGAGGTCCCATAATTATAGGCGGCCCCCTTAATGATCCGGCGGCCCCCAAAATAAATATGGGACCGCCCCCAGTTACACCTGGATCTGAGAAAACTGTGACTTTTCAAAAATCCATTTTGGGTCCTAGACCAAAACACATAATTGTAAAGAAAGTCAAAGTTCCCGTTGCTAGTGACAATGAAGTTAAACAATTCTATAAGCCATTGTCAAAACCCGGAGTTGGATTTTCGAAACCTAATTTTAGATCTAAAACTTCACCTCCTAGAAGAGTCAATAATAATTATTCTCGTCCTAAAACACCACAACCTAAAAGACATGTTGGTCGACAAAACCAACCCCATGGATTTCCCGTAACTTGGAACAACTTTCCACATCAAAGTTACATGCCATGGGAAATGTGTCTTCCATTCTCACATCCCAAACAATTGCATCAAATGCAAGGGATGTTTGGCACTAACAACTTTGGACCCATGAGATATTGGGGACCAAATGTTTAAGTTATTGTCTTATATAAATAGATATGCCTTGGAGTCGATTTGGAGCCCGACGAATTGATCAAGGATAGCGGATGTTCCAAACATATGACGGGCAACCGAAAGATCTTCTCCACTTACAAGGCATACAATGGAGGTAACGTTATTTTTGGTTGTAATCTTCGCGGTAACATCATTGGCAAAGGTACGATTTCTAATGACTTTCTTAAAATAGATAATGTAGAACATGTTGATAATCTAGGATTCAACTTGCTAAGTATAGGACAAATATGTGATAATAAGTATAGAGTAACTTTTTCTGAACATGATAGTAAAATCACTAAGGACGGTAAAGTGATAGGTATAGGTATTAGAAAGAAAGGCTTATATGTGATGAAATTAGGAAATAAGCCTAAGGATCAAATTTGTCTAGCAACGATTGCTGATAATTCAACTTTGTGGCATAGGAGATTAGGTCACGCAAATATGCGTCTCATTCAATCGTTAGTGTTGGGATTTAGAGCTTCTACATTTAGTACTGCTGACAGTTAGTTAGTACTGCCTATACAATGTTAGTACTGCCAGTTATAGTTAGTACTGCTAGTTGTATATTTAGTGCTGTCATATATAGTTAGTACTGCTTAAGTGATATGCATGAGTTATATTAGGAATAGATATGCATGATCACTTAACGCGTTTTGTAAGCCCATTAGGGTTTCCTTGGTGTATAAAAGGAACCCTTACGGCATAGTTAGAGAGATGAATCCAAGATAGAAAAGATATAGTTATTAGGAAAAATATATAGTTGTTTTGTGAATCATTCAATATATTGAAAGTTTTATGAAAGTTCTTGTGTTACTGTTACATTGTTTCTTCTGGTGTATAAGGATTAGTTTCCGCATAATCTTTATATATTACTCAGGGTTTTTGTCAAAGTTGTTTCAAATTTATCTAAGACAACTTAAGCTTTAACAAGCTAATCTAAGATCTGTAAAAATGGGATCAATAAGTGGTATCAAAGCTTGTATTCTGAAACCTTGATCAAGAAGTTACAAACTAGAAGAACTATTTATTCAATCAAAGAAATAGATCTTGAAACTACCCAAAACAATTCAGTTACAAAGTTTCCCCTTCTGAAATAGGGTGACTATGAGATGTGGAAGCTAAGGATCGAACAGTACTTTCAGGTGCATGATTATGCTCTATGGGAAGTCATAGAGTATGGTAAATCTTTCAAGCCAGTAGCTAGAACTACAACAAACGCAGATGGTTCCTCTACTTTAACTATACCAGCACCAGTTAACACTAAAGAGAAGGCACAAAAGAAAAACAATGTTAAAGCAAGGAGCATTTTACTGATGGCACTCCCCAATGAACATTAATTGACATTCAGTCAATACAAGGAAGCCAAAACTTTGTTTGAAGCCATACATGCGAGATTTAGTAGAAATGAAGCTACTAAGAAGACTCAAAGGACACTTTTGAAGCAGATGTATAAGAACTTCAGTGCTTCAAGCCAAGAGTCACTTGACTCCATTTCAAATAGGCTTCAAAAAATTGTTAGTCAGTTGGCCATCTTAGGTGAAAACATCTCTCAAGAAGATCTAAACTTTAAATTCTTGAGAAGCCTTCCTTCTGAATGGAGCATGCATGTTGTGGTATGGAGAAATAAACCAGATCTAGGCACAATAAGTTTTGATGATCTCTACAACAATTTTAAGATTGTTGAACAAGAGGTCAAAAGAAGTGTAAACTTAAGCTCAAATTCAAGTTCACAAAATGTGGCCTTTGTATCAACTCTTAGCAGTTCCAATAAAGATAATACTGCTAATGTTAAAGTTAATACTGCTAGCACTAATGTAAGTACTGCTAGCCGCAGTGATGCCACAATCTATGCTTTTCTAGCCAATCAACCAAATGGTTCTCAGGTTGTTCATGAAGACCTATAGCAAATCCATGAAGATGATCTTGAAGAAATGGATTTGAAGTGGCAATTGGCATTACTAAGTTTGAAAGCAAGAAAGTTTTATCAGAGAACTGGTAAGAAGATTATCATCAATGGAAGTGATACTGTTGGTTATGACAAGTCAAAAGTTGAATGCTTCAATTGTCATAACATGAGACATTTTGCGAGAGAATGCAGAGGTCCTAGGAATCAAGAAAGCAAGCCTAGAAATCAAGAAAGCTCAAAAAGAACTGTGAATGTAGAAGACACCTCTTCCAAAGCAATGATGGCATTTGATGGAGCAGGTTTTGATTGGAGTTTTATGGCTAATGAGGAAGTCCCTACCAACTTGGCACTTATGGCTTTCTCAGACTCAGAGGTATATAATCATAAAACTTGTTCTGACACCTGTCTTAAATCATATGAAACTCTTAAATCTCAGTATGACATCTTAAGAGTAGAGCTTAATAAATTTGAGTTTGATCTAGCTACCTATAAAAGAGGTATAGCTTCTGTAGAAGAACAACTTGTCTTCTACAAAAAGAATGAGGTTATGCTTTGCGACCAAATTGCTATTTTAAAAAAGATGCCTCATTTAAAGACTCAAAAATAAATGCTCTTAATATTAAGATAGAAAAACTTAAGAAAGATAAGGAAAGCAATCAGATTAAAATTGATAAATTTGAAAATGCCTCTAAAAGCTTAGATAAATTGATAGGGGGTCAAATTTCTGATAACAATAAAAAAGGTATGGGGTATAATGTTGTTCCACCTCCACTTACAGGACTGTTTTCACCCCTAACTATTGATTTGTCTAGCTCTGGTCTTAAGGAGTTTCAACAGCCTGAATTTGAAGGCTATGGAGTCAATGTCAATAAAAGTGTTAGTGAAAATTCCTCAAATGTGAATAAGAGAAACACTGGTGCCCTAATAATTGAAGATTGGGTATCTGATTGGGATAAGGATGAGTGTGAGGAAATGGTATATGATAATGAGCCTAAACCTGAGCAAGCTAAACAACCTAGGAATATTAATGAAAAACCTAGGAATAACAGAACAAACTGGAATAAAAA
>BQNB010000686.1:144042-156395 GCA_026074375.1 Tanacetum coccineum | reverse complement strand
CAAATTTTTCCCCATTAGCAGCCATGAAATTTTGGTGGTGAGGTTTCCAATAGTGATCTGGGAGGATATTAGGATTCAAAATGGAGGCTGAGGAACCAGTATCAAAGAATGCAATAACCTGAATAGGCTTGGCGTATGCATCCGTAAGGAGGTGAACTTTTTCTAGTGGCAATGGTGGGTCTTTTTGTATTGGTAAGACGTGCCGTATTAGGTTAATCATGTGGACCCCAAAATCAGAATCACTTTCAAGTGAATCTATGTCAGAATCATCATCGGATGAAAAATCTGAGTAGGCGATCGTGCACAAAACTGATTCACTGGGCTCATCATCTAGAGAATAGAGTGGCTCTAGATCAGAAACATCAACTGATTCTACTTGATTTAAAGCCTGGATCAGAGCCTTTGATCTTTTCTTATCCGGACAATTTCTTGCAAAATGACCTCTTTTTTGGCAAATGAAGCACCTGTCAGATGTTCTGCCTCGTTGCTTTTTCTTTCTTATGAATTTCTACTTCTTGCTGCTTCGTCTAGAAAACAAGGGTTTACCAGAGAGACTTGAAAATCTTTTAGAGTGGAATTTCTTTTTTGTGTGAGTACAATCGCATGATGACTTATCTTTACATTTTATCTACAGGTATTTGTCATCACATGCTGTTCCAAGGCATTTTCCAGTTCTTTTAAATTCAGCAAGGAACTTCTTGAGCGGGCTCCTAATCTGTTGGTGTGATCATATGAATCCCTTTGGGAAAAACATTTTCTTACTTGGGTTGTGAGGATAAGAATTTGATCTCGACTAAGCCATTCTCGTGCCTCACAAATTCTGGAGCTGATGTTGACTGAACAGGAGCCTGATGAATCTGTTCATAATTAGTTATCCATTTTTCTGGAAGCAATTTAACTAATTCATCTCGGGATAACTGCCTGGGGACATAAGTATAGGTTGGTGTTGTGTTAGCGTCAACATCTATATCTTAAGGAATTCTTCTCTAGCATGGGCTGTGTGTTCCCACGGGCTGCCAATAAATTCTGAGTATATAATACTCATGAATGCTTCAGGAGATATTGATTGTTGTATCTGAAGTTGGCGATATTCGCCAAGACTGTGATACAAGTCTCTGAGACGTCCTTGGAGCCTGGTTAAGAATCTCTTTATGACTACGTCAATGGTATAATACTGCAATTTCTGTCAGTAACACCAAGTTAACATCTCATGCTCCTTTCACGCCATTTATTGATGGTGGGTACCCTTCATCAAAAGTGAAGTATATTTTATGTCGTAACTTTGTAACTCTGTGGAGTCTCTTGTTTAGGTTTCCTGGTTGTTCCTTCATAATCTTCTACATCAACTGACTGTTGATTTGCATTTTCGGTTCAAGCCATGACAAATGTTCAAATGAATTCAACATGTCAATCTTCATTAGCCCATTTAGGTTTGATTAGTGGGTAATGAATTAGGGTGTTTTGGGCTTGTCGTTTGGGTGAGTGATTTTAAGAACATTGGGGAAACAGGTTCAGTTCACCTCTCGTACACCTTCTAATCGAAAGGACAATCAGGGGTGTTTATGTTGAAGCAACAACGTCCAGTAATGGATTGTGATTCTGTGACAAGTTGGCTATCCTTTCTGGTGATGGTTTTAGCCTCTTTGTTCTGACGCCCATATAAAGTTTTATGTGGTGATGTAGTGGTGGTGTAGGACCGGTAACGTTAGTGGGTCAAATGAGACACCTACAAAGGGTTGATGTAACCTCCATGATCATCAATAAAGAGGTGGATTCTCTTTTGTATATTTTGCCGTTCTAGATCTAGGAGTTTATCTGTTAAGTTCTTCATTTCAGCCTCTTTCTGGGAGATAGAGGATGAAGGTTGAGTTGTAGGCGAGGTTTGAATGATTTGGATGATTTCCCGGTGAAGTTCTTGGATTTTGAAACGGAGTTCGTTATTGATACTCTCAAGGGATCTAACTCTTGATGAAAGATACTCTTGACTATTTGTGATCATACCTTGTTGTGAGAGAATTTTCACAAAACTTTGTTCTGAAGCACAGCGTTTTCACTTCTGCCAAATTTAGGGTAGCTTCAGCGGGACTAATTGTGTTTGCCTGCCCAGTTGGACTTATAGTTGTTGGGTTTTTTTTATCTTCCAATCATGTTTAGTATGACTATCAAGGTGTTCAAAGGCAGTGAGGGCTGTGAATTCTTGCTCATATTCTTGTGAATATGAACATGAAAAGACCTTGTAGTTATTGGAAACACCCGTTGATTCTTGATGAGATGATAACGCCTTTTTTTGTATGGTGATAGTTTAGGTGGTGGTGGTGATGTTGGTGGGGGTTTATGTGGTGATGGTGGAGTCTTATGTGGTGGTGATAGCGGTTGACTTGGCTCTGCTTTTGGGTGCAAGACATAATAGTCAAATTTTCCCGAAGGTTCTCCAAGAAGTCCAACTGTTGGATCACCCTTGACAAACCTTCTATTTGAGTTTTTTGAAGCGAGGAATTCCGCTTCTTAGGAAGATTCTTTACAATTCATCATCAAATTTTGCGGCTTCATCGAGGCAACTTTCACAATTGCATACATCCCACCATATGTGTTTAATCTCTTGAGCGGGCTCTTGATCTGTTGGTGTGATCATATACTCGCCTGTGGGAAAAACATTATCTGACTTGGGTTGTGAGGATGAGAATTTGATCTTGACTAAGCCATTCTCGTGTCTCACAAATTCTAGGGCTGATATTGAATGAACAGGAGCCTGATGAATCTATTTGTAATTCGTTATCCATTTTTTTTTGAAGCAATTTAACTAATTCTTCTCGGGATAATTGCCTGGGGACATAAGTACGGGTTGGTGTTGCGTTAGAGTCAACATCTATAATCAAAGCATCTCCTGCATTATCTTGGCCTAGAACCAGAATGTCTAGCGAATGATTTTGGACTCGGTAGGCCATTTGGTAATGAAAGGTAGCCTGGAACGTATTCACTTGAGGTGTGCCACCAATCTGGATTTGGGCTTTGAGAGCTGTGAGTAATGATGGATCATTGAGAGGCATGTTGAAATTTGGGTAAAACGTGACAAAAATTGTTCCTGCGTTTAAGGTAGTTTGTATGGTACCAATACATGCGTGTTGGTATTCTACAAACCTTGTATCAAGCAAGGCTATTCGAGAATATGCAGGAAGACCTTTTCTGCCATGAAAGGTTAATGCTAACCTTATAGCACCAAAATGAATATGTGTGTATCCTTGTGCTAAACAATGACGAGGAAGGTCCGATGGTAGTGACAAAGATACCAAGTGTTCAACCTGGGATGCTGGTAATTGATGGGAGTCAAATTTAGAGGTTTGGACGAATTCTTTGATTTGTTTGTTTGGTGCAGAACCTATCAATTGTTTGACTCTTTTTGTGATTGAATTGGTTGGCTTTGTGAAGATTTGGTAAGGGTTTACCAAAGGCATTTCACTTACGGGAATTCTGGAATCATCTGGAACATATGAAATTTCATATAGTTGATCTATTTTAGATGCAGAGGACTGACAAAATCTAGAGGAAGATGAACGACTAAAGAGGTTGTTGCTACTCATGATTTTAAGAATTATAGACTTTATTTTCTAATTATATACTCTCCCGGAGGAAACAACTGCGACCACTATTGTCGACTTACATATCCTGCAATGGCCCTGATAGAAGATAGAAAATAAATGACTTCAATTCTTAAAATTATATACTTTAAGGTTTTAAATTAAATTCTGAGGTTCTGATGTGAAAGATCAGCAATTAGGCTGCAATCACAGAGCATACTAATCAAGAACTTAATTAAAGGAAGTATATGAGTGCAAACATGGAATGAGCGTATGGCTCTGATACCAAAGGGTGGGGGAGGGTTGTGCAGATCTATAGAAGACCTGTAAGAACTATGGAAGACTTTCAATCTGGTGTTTGTGGGATATAGTTGTGTTTAAGTGGGTAAGTTTTGGTAGAGATGTTGGTTGTGTTATTACAGTATGTTGATGATGATGTTCAATCTTTCGGCCACTGTTACCATCGGTCTAAGAATTGTTGGGTTAGATAGTATACCTTATTTCTAATATAACTAGGTTTTCAACCCGCGCTTCGCTGCGGAGCGCATGATTTTACGTTATTAATACATATGAATACACGCATATAACACTCAAATAAATCTGCTTTGTAGCAATATTAAACATACATAAAAAATTGTATAAAGTTCATATGAACTTGCACCAAACATCCTAGAAACTGACATAAATGTAGAGTAGTCTATTGTTGGTATACTGTTTATGCCTTATATTTTTCTGGGAGATTTAATCTTTGATGTCCCGCTTGTCTTTGAAGAGTTCCCTTTTTTCAGGTGCCTACTAAAAACAATGACGCGTCTTGATCCGACTCATTGTAAGAAGCATGCGACATCACCATCACCTTATTCTTAGGTACCATTTAGTGCTAGCTCAAGAATGTGTCCTGGAATCGAACTTGTGAAGATGGAAACTTTAGCCATGATTGATCTATTGCCTAGGATTATTCAGGGGAGGTGACAAATCCTTTATGAGAATCCCATTGCCTGAATTCGATCATGGATTGTTAGCTCGAATCACACTTATATATGAACATTAGTTTCATTTGATTCATAGCTTTTGTGACTCTTGCAATTATAGTTATTTAGTATTTGTAACTTATCTTATAATGATCATCATTATTGAGGCCCACGAATGAATTATGGTCTGTACATTTTTAACGTAAACATGATACTTTTCATTTGACATACTTTCACAACATAAAGCACCAACTTTTCATATGATGTGATAATCTCTAAACTTTCCTTGTGATCATTTTTAAATTTTAGGTTTCATATGATCATGTCCCTCTAGCTCCTAACATCACGTAAATCAGCTTCCACAATGTATTGAATTTTACCCATAACATATCATTAAAAACTACATGTAGAGGAATTTGTCCCATTGTCAAAATATGATCAAATGTAAAGATTATACCTTGAGTGTCTTGTCAACATTCCTCTTAAAATATGAGCTGGTGAAGCAGCAAAAGCTCCGTCTATTCTCAGTCACTACCGTTTATGAAGTAGCCAGATTCAAGTCATTCAATAGCTTATTGCTTCTATAGATGTTGTGGCACTAAAAACAGTCATACCTGCTCAAAGATCACAAATACTACTAATTATACCTTATGGTAACACGGGTCCATGCATTTTGATTAAAAGCTAATATACGACTAATATAATATTTTACCCAAATACCCCTTAACACCCTAGTTAGGAGCCATTACCTGACCAAGATTTCTGCTACAGCAACATCGCCCGGCATAATGTTTTCCTGACCATGGTTCGCACTTCAGCGAATGTAAAAGGGAAGTATTGTAATTTCCAGTACATACTCTGGTACATAGAGACAACAAAGGTTCTGCCGTAGCACTGGTTGCAACTCACACCTTAAAAACAGTGATAAGATACTATTAACTCGGAAGTTCATGTGCAAAAAAAATTTATGTATGCAAAAGAAGATTCACGAACAGCTTCGTCAAGCTGAAAAACTACGTTTCAGCAGTCAAACCCAAAGCTGAGAACTACCTCAAGTAACGCAAAATCAGTTTGTAACAGTTTGCAGGGTCTGGATAGAGCAAACTCCTTACTTCCATATTTTGGGATAAATTGGCCCATTAACCTCAAATCTAACCTAAAATACAGGAGTGTTTGTTTTAGGTAATTTATGGAGCTTATAAGCTGAAATAACAAAAAAAATCTACTGAGGTGTTTAGATAAGCTTGTAACCTCAAGCTTCTAGAATTAAGTAAGTCTAAGCGTTCTTTTCCTTTCTTTTACAATAAACTAATCGAAACACTGAACATAACCTTTTATATGTGTATTCGTCACAAAATTCAAACCACATATTAAACATAAGCTTAAGCACAATAATTTAACTTAAACAAACACTCCCTACTTGGTAGTTCTTAAGGTTCTCTGCTAATACGCCACATAAAATAGAAGCAATCCCAAACACCTATTACATGTATTATCAAAAACTCCATTTCCAAAACATTTTGCCTTAATACTTTTCACATTATTTCCTTCCTACTCATAAAATGTAGTTAGATTACCTACAACTTATGTTGCTCCACGTTAACTTAATTTTTAAATTAACGTATTTATAGTGGAAACTTCGTTATTAACTTGGATAAGTTGTCACCCACAATAATATTAAGGATGAATACATACCGAAACCATCTTAAATAGACTCTCTACGTTCTCATCATTGTGAAACAGTCACAAACAGGCTGAACACAGATAATTTAAACATATTACATAAAAGAATCAAACATTTATCAGAAACATAACTTGATATGAAATGTATACCTGCAATATACTATTCAAAGCTATTGATAATGCAGGTTTAAAATCGTCAGGATACGCATCCTAGTCAGCAGCACCATTTTTTAGAAACTGCTCTAAATCACAAGTCCGAGAAACCCATTTCACACCTTCAAATTTCACCTCCGTTTCTACTAGAGTTCCACTATCTGGTGGAACATATTATTTTCTAGCAATGGTCTATTAATGAAGCAACTACAACTTTGATTCGGCGGTTATCACGTTTATTACAGAAGCAAATCCATCCTCTTTGTGAGACAACAAAGTCCAAATGTTTCAAAATCAAAAAACAGCTCTAAATTCACAAAAAAGAAGGCATATTCAAGGACTTGTTTTCTAAACTAACTCACTGCTACACTTTTTGGATAAGAACCTAACTTTTACATATTGAAATGTCCTAGTTTGTACTTTTCGCAATTATGATGATTGTTAGCAATTACAGGTATAATAATTTATAAAGTCAAAACTCAAGGGAAAACACGACCCCAAAATAGAGAGTGTTTAGGGTTGCTTATTGGGACTATTTATCCCATTTTGAAATAAGCAACGTCAAACTGCTTATTCAAAACAGTTTCTTACTCTCAGGTATTCATTAGTCTGAATAACCATTTCCACACATTACAAACAATATAACTTTAAATTCATTTTTTGCAATTTTCTCTTATTTCATATAAAATGGAACATACAAAATATATTCAACAGCATACTTAATATTTCTAAATCAACAAATGATAAAATGTATGATGTTAACTAAAGTTCGACCATCAAAAAGCTAATGATGAGGCTCAGATATAAGTAATCGAGAAAGGAGGGTACATCTGCCATGGCTGCAAACTCAGTAAGCTTACCCTACCAAGATGCAAAAAATAACCTCACATATACTCAAATCAAATAAGAAGTAGAAATGTTGTATCATCACAACCTCTCACATTTACATTCTTTTTTTCAGGTTTGACAAACTGTTTACATCCGCGGTTCAAGATTCATATGCAAATTAACCGATCATCGTCATGTGCGAATCAACAGCGCCATCGACAAATATTGTCGTGTACCCCCCACGTGCCAAGAGTTGGGAATAGTGTACTTAGGGGACTGTCTATTACCTCAAATGGAATGCTTTTTGAGAAAACTTACAGAGTTGAACGAACCTGAACCACTGAAACCATTTTTTCCAATGTTTGCTCAACAACTTTATCTAGATTCTGTGTTTACATGACTGAATTCTAGTCCCATTGGAAACTGCTCATCGTCACACACCGATCAACAGCGCCACACACCTTAAAAGGCGGCAACAAAGAGATCGGTGGCATCAAAGAGATCCAGCACGGGCTAACTCAAGCTCATCGTCATTCTTATTTCATAAACACTACTTCAAATAACAATAAGCATATTTTATTTTTACACAACTTAAGCATAAGCACAAAATATAAGCAGTCAAAGTCTTATGAATAAGCCATAAGCTCAACTAAGCAACCTCATAAGGTGGTGTGGCCGTATTTTATGATCCGAACAAACAAAAATGCAGTTATTTAACCCATAACGTCTACCATATTCAACGATAAAACACAGACCCTCGTTATAAATTATAATTATAATTATAATTATAAATTTAATAAAATGGCAGCAAGCTGCCATTAAATGCTCTACCGAATGCTGCCGGTACCCGCTAGGGAACCTGGTCGACCCGTCGGACACGTCGCCGAAACACGCTGGTTGACCTGGTCCGACCTATTTTTAAAAAAAATAAAATTTGACCCAAGCCTTATTAATTGTTCTACTCTTTCATACACGTAGTTAATTGTTCTCCTCTTTTATATACGTGTCACTACGTGTGTTTATCTCTTTTTCTTTTTGTTAACAAAAAAACGCACACCATCTCAAATCATCCGAAGTCTTATGGATAAGCCATAAGCTCAACTAAGCAAACTCATAAGGTGGTATGCCCGTATTCTATGATCTAAACAAATAAAAAAGCAGTTATTTAACCCATGACATCTACCATATTCACGATAAAAGACAACCCCTCATTATCCCAAACAACATAACTCCTTATACAAAGAGACTTACAATAATCAAGTCAATATAAAAAAGCATGAGAAAAGGCGGTATTGGTAAACGAAACCACAGTCTACCTGTGGTTGCCTCCCTAATACAGATGTTTATGAATCATGACTCACAAAAAAACTGTAGAAGATCATGGTCATCGCATATTGTTTATATCACAATGTCTATAGAAAAAGTCTCATAATACTGTGAAAATTAAAACCATACTAATTCTTTCAGACTATACATTAAATGAAGAAGTCACAAGAGAGAGAGAGAGAGAGAGTGAGAGAGAGAGAGAGAGAGAGTGAGAGATGATACATATCTGAGAGAAAGAGATGATAAAGAGAGACGGAGTCAAGATGCATCGAAATATACAAGGAACGAACACGTACCTCCAAACAAACCGGGTATATATATAAGTTTTATTAATGGGTGAATTAGGTCAGTGTATGAGGCTCAGATCCACTGGTGTGGCAATCACACGATACTTCATCCGTGGTTGCAACCATAATCTACTTGTGGTTGCCTCGCCAAGACAGATGTCTGCTAACCACGGCTCACAAAAACACAACAGTAGAATATTATCGTCATCGCCTATTGTTTATATCACATTATGCATAGAAAAGATTTACAATAATGTGAAAACTAAGACCACACTAATTCTTTTGGACTATGCATTCAATTTCACATTACATTACACTAATTCTTTTGGACTCTGCATTCAATTTCGCGTACCGTAGGGTCAACTTCCTCAACACTAAAAGCATTCTTGGTGAATGAGACTAACTTAAACCCCTTAAAAGGAGGCTCATGCCTGCAAGTATGGAAGCAGCTCCGGAAACCCGCCATGGCTGCAACCACGTTGTCACCCCGCTAAGATACGAGTTTCGATACACCACGTTTACCGAAACAACAAAGGCACACAAATTACATCGTCGCCCATGAAACAACAAAGGTACACAAATCACATCGTTGCCCGTATTATATAAATTATATAAACTTAACAAACAGTAGGAACTCTGCAAAATGCACCATCAATAATTTACCCCAATAAACAAACTCAAAATTAAATCTTCACAAAATAAAACATCAATAATTTACCCTAACAACTGAAAACTAAATCTTTAGAATATACCTTTTAATCTATTAGACATTGTAAATCAGTTCCACATACATCCGTCGATTCTAATCCAAGCCAACAAATGCAAATCCCCAACAAAACTAACCAACCATATAAATCTACCCACCTACTGACCCATCTAAGGTCACCAACGTCACCTACCGACCACCAACGCCACTAGGGGTGGCAATTTTTAACCTAACACGAAACCCGACCTGAAACCGACACGAAAATTAATACGATCGGGTTGAGTCTAATAGATTTCGAGTCGGGTTTGGGTCGACCCATCTGACCCATTTATTAAACATGTTAGGAATAAATTAAGCGGGTCTACCCAGTAACCCGTTTAAGATTTATTTCTAAAATTAAAAATTATTTATATTTTATTATATGATTAATGGGATAAATTGGTCGATCCGTAAACCTGTTTAACCTGTTTAACCCGTGTAATTTGCCAACTTTTGTATATAAAACGGGTTGAATGGGTCAAGCCGAAACTCGTTTAACCTATTCAACCCGTGTAACCTATTTAACCTGCCAACCCAAGTATATATACGGGTTAAATGGGTCAGGTACGGGTTATGTGTAAACAGGTTAGGGTTAACATAGTTGATACAATTATTTAAATAAGTCAGGTTCGGATTAGGGTTTTCTGACCCACCAACCTGCCAACCCGAACCCGACACGAATTGCCACTCCTAAATGCCACACACCATGAACATCGGCAATGAAGACGTCGGTGGCATCGTGGTGGTATAGGTATTGAATATATATAACATCAACATTAGAAAGAGAAAGATCTAATGGATCTGAGATGGATATAAATGGTGTGCATTTTTTTGGTAAAGAAAAGAGAAAGAGATAAAGACACGTAGTAACCATGTGTGAAAGAGGAGAACAATTAACAAGGCTCGGGTCAAAGAAATAAAAATATGGGTCAGATCGGGTCAACCGGCGAGTTCCGGTGACGTTTTTGGCGGGTCGACCCGATTCCTCAGCGGGTTCCGGAAGCATCCGACAGATCATTTAATGGCAGCATTTATGACGGCTTGCTGTCTTTTAATTAAATTTAAGAATGTGACTTTTTATTCATCAGATCCTAGGTTAACCTGTTTTGAATAGATTATCTAGTTTTCTATTTCTTTCTATTCTTGTCATATAGGTTTCTATAGTTCGTGTGTGCTATTAATAAGAAACTTTTCAAACATTGTTTTCTATAAGTTTATCCTCTAAACTTTAACATGGCATTATACGAGAGCTCTTTACGTGAGGTTGATCTACTTGATCAAATACGTATACTATCATTGTATTTCATCAAATCGAACATGATTATAGTGGCTTGACATAAAGCTCCTCTTCGCCTTACTTCACTCCCTGAGTTTCCTACTCGGGAGTTCTTTCACTACTTCAACAAGCTCCATTCTCGGCTGAGAAAACTTTACAACATCACTTACAAATTTACTGATCCTAAGCTAGATATTAAGTTCTTCTTTGAGTACAACCAATCTCGTTGTATTTTATGGCTCTAACCAAGGTTGCAAAAATCGTGAATCATTAGCTGGGCGGTCAGCCACCTTGTAGCTTGTAATCGATCTAGGCGGGATTAATCGGTGATTAATTGGATTGAAATTTTTGGCAAAATTTAGGTATTTCCGGTAAGTTTTGTGTATTTTGGTCGAGTTTTAGATATTATTTGCAAGTTTTTTTCTAAAAACAACATGTAATAGATTTAAGCAGCTAATATAAGTGATCAAAACAAGTTTGCGGTGAGTTTTAGGTACTTCCGACAAGATTAGAAGGTTTCTGGCATGTTTGACCACCGTTGACCTCCGTTGATCGCCGTTGACCACGGTTGACATATTTGTTTGACCATGTTACATTAATCGGCAAGGTTGGTGGCCTTGTAGCGTCTAATCGGCGATTAATCGGCCTTGTAGACCTTGTTTTGCAACACTGGATCTAACACAACAAACCTATTACCCTTGTGTTTTAAGGCCTAAACACACCAACCCTAAACCCCATGTATTTTAAGACCTAAACACAAAAATATCTAACTTGTAGTTTAGTATATAGTTGGTAATTCATGTACATGGTGTTATATAGTGGTGATTCATGTGTTGTATAATGGTAATACAAGACATAATTGTCTAGTAGATATTAGACATCAAGAACTCTAAGCTTAATATCTTTGATCTTCTTGATAAGAAGCTTTTAATGGATAAAGATGATAAGAGCTCTAATTTTGTTATGGTGGATCTTTATATGCTAGTGTGTTTTTGATGGATGAAGATGACCAAAACTCCAAGCTTGTTTTGATGCATCTTCATGTAATTATATGTTTTCAACAGAGAGTTAGAAGCATTATAATCAATCGTTAGTGAGGGTTTTAAAGACTTTAGGATGTGTTATGTTACACTAGAAAAAGCTTGGTTTGTATGTTGTAACACCCCCATTTTTACATATAGCAGCGGAAGCTAATCTGGGGTATTACTTCATGGATACAACAATCATAATCATAAAAACGACTCAAAAGAGACGTTTGTTCAAAAGATATGTTATCATTCATTTAAAATCAGAGCTTTACAAAGGCATGTCCCAAAATCTAGTTACATACAATGTGAATGATAACAAGTTTTAGCCATCCTCAAGTCCATGCCACTCCGTTCCATAAGTTGCTCAATTACCTGAGATAAACATGCTAAAAAGTCAACACAATGGTTGAGTGAAATTCATAGGTTTGAAATGTAATAGTTGAATACAAGTCATCATAAGTAATTGTTATAAAAGCAGTGT
>BQNB010000686.1:38764-140148 GCA_026074375.1 Tanacetum coccineum | reverse complement strand
TTTATAAAAATGTTTACAACATTTTATAAAAGTTTGAGGTTGAATAAAGATTTCCTTTGATCATAAAATGCATTAAGCATTTATTCATTCATACCTTTAAGTAATGTAAATGTTGAAAAGAGAATTTACTTCTAATTACTTGTTTACGTTTAATTTTACGTTGAACGTTTTTATATTTTGTGATTATCAAAACGTAAATATGTGAAAGATATTAATAATGTTTTTAGGCATTATATTTTATCAACATAACAAACACATAAAAAACATTAATCAAATAAAAATCATACCTCAAATACATAATTAACCAAAAAAATTCTTCCTCATTGATCCAGGAAGTTCTACAACTCGAATTACCATATTGGGGAGGCCTTATTTTTAGATACACGCGTGAGTATATTGAAATTGTAATGATGTTAATGAGAGGCCTTGAAACGTACATTGTTAGGTATTTTAGTTTGAATGGGTCTTTTCTTTGAAACGTACATTGGAAGAGATGTAATGAGACTCTTTAAAATTTCCTTTATTAAGTTACAATTACCAAAAATACTTACAAATTATCATAACTGTGTTGTGTAAGGGTTTGTAGTGCATAAGAGTATTGTACACATTGGCTAATTATGTTAATCAACATCATCTCATTAATTAGATTTTTAATGCAAATAGCTTAAAATGTTTGTACAAAAGCTTATTATATTAAAGAGTATGGATATGAATGGAGGGGTTTATATTAGTAAAGGTATTAATAAAATTGAATATTTGATTTTTGAATCATTGAAATCTTTAATCAAATTAATTTTCGATACAATTTAAAAATAGAAATGCATTTTACAATTTATTAATTTTCCCGCCTAACTAATAAAACATGATGCGATTTCAATGGGGATTTATAATTAAACCATTTCAAGACTCACTTCCTATGTACTGATAAAATTGTAGTTAGTAATTTTTGTGTCATACTTTTACTCTTTATATATGTCAACCACGTATTTCTCAAATTCAATATTTTTTACTAACATTGATAAGAGTGGAAGCAACCCAACATCATGACTAATAAACAATATTACTTAGTACAATTGTATAAACAGATATATATCTCAACAAAAAAATATCATATTCAATATTGATAAACATCAAAAGCATTTTTTATAAACATACGAAGTTGTTAAAATAGATAAGATACATATACAAAGCTAAAAAATCCACTTTGGTGAATTCTCACCCGAATAAGCCTAATGCAAATCATCGTAATCAAAACTCTCATATTCATTGTCTTCATCCTCTTCTTCAAGCTCAAGATCTTCCTCATACTCTTCTTCAAGCTTTTGAATAGCTTCAAGTTCTTTTCAATGTTCTTCTCTTCGTTTTCATGCTGCCTCCAACCTTGCCTCTCGTTCACTTTCCAAATTCCAATGTTTTTGTTCCTCAACTTTCATCTCGTAATAGTACTCATCAAGCGTATCATCATTAAGTGTAGGCTTCATATCTAGTTGAGTAAGAAGTAATTACTAATTTATCAAAAAAAAATGAAAACTTATATGGCATCATACTTAAAATACCTGTAGTAATTGTAGCATGCGTTTCTTCTTCTTTACCACATTGATATTTTTGTTTCCTGAAACATGGTAGCAATCTTAGGAATACAACTGAAAAAATATATAGCAAAAAAAACGCACTTAAAAATTATGTACATTCGTATTAATTGTTATCCGCCGACTCATTATCGTCAAGTCCTGCAACAACATCAATTCTTTTGGTAGAGGAACTCATGACTTAATAAACACGAATGAGCTTTTTAAACCTGCTAATAGATTTGAATGTGTGTAAGTTAGTGTTGTTTGAAAAATCTCAGATTTGTTCAATTTATAATAGACGGCTTATTGAAAATGAAGAGTCAGTAATAATGGTTTTATTTGTTTGAGGAATAAATTTGTTAATGGTCCAAAGTATGGACAAAATTTATTAATTTTGTTCACACCATGATCAACAAATTTTAATCAGTCAATATTTACTTGATAGATTATGGTACATAAAATGAGTTTTCTTAAAACTGTGGTAAAACGAAGGGTTTCTTTCTTGTATCGTTTTATTTATCGGGACTTGTTTGGGGTTTCTTCAAAAACCACCTAGGAGTGAAAACCGGTGGCTCGGCCTCCGTGGTGGGGGGGTTTTCTTTTGGCAGAGTGAAAACCGATTGTTCGGCCTCCGTTTCAAAAGTTTATTCATCCCTTTAGATTCCCTCGCAATTAAAGTCCCGGTTTGTTCCTTAATGCTTTCTTTTTGTCTTCTTATGTACTTTTAAGTTTCTATCTCCTTGCTAGACTCTTCTATATCAATATATTATCAGCCGTTAAAAAAACAAATTTTAATCAGCCAATATTTACTTGATAGATTATGGTACATAAAATGAGTTTTCTTAAAACTGTGGTAAAACGAATAACAATGATTGCCTGCATCTTGATGTTCTGCCAAAATAACATCCGTTAATAACATGCAATGACACATTCAAAGACAATAACTTTAAAATAACCAAATTAAAAAAATCATGATGACTACTTACATGTTCATCCATTACAATCAATTCTAGATTTTGATGTGTTGTTTTTCATAAGCTTGTTGCATCCAAGTACTCAAACTCCTAAAAACATTAATCGAATAAAAATCATACCTCAAATACATAATTAACAAAAAAATTCTTCCTCATTGATCCAGGACAACTCGAATTACCATATTGGGGAGGCCTTATTTTTGGATATACGCGTGAGTATATTGAAATTGTAATGATGTTAATGAGAGGCCTTGAAACGTACATTGTTAGGTATTTTAGTTGGAATGGGTCTTTTCTTTGAAACGTACATTGGAAGAGATGTAATGAGACTCTTTAAAATTTCCTTTATTAATTTACAATTACCAAAAATACTTACAAATTATCATAACTGTGTCGTGTAAGGGTTTGTAGTGCATAAGAGTATTGTACATATTGGCTAATTATGTTAATCCACATCATCTCATTAATTAGATTTTTAATGCAAATAATTTAAAATGTTTGTACAAAAGCTTATTATATTAAAGAGTATAGATATAGATATAGATAGATTAAACTTCAACATTTTTTATAAAATCGTAAGTACGTCAGAAGCATTGCAATATTGGGCTCGTTTTGTTCGCAGTTCGACGATCTTTTCAATGACATATTTTTTACGAATGAATTGATTGATTTACTACGTTTCACATTTGATAAATAAAGTTTGTTATATAAAAAAGCCTTAAATAAGTAAAAGTTTAAGGTCGTTTTAGTAATTTTTTGTATACTTTGAGAGTGCATTTTGTAATTTTTTTGTTTTTTTCATCGTGAATGGCGAGTTTTTCTTTTTTAACATTACTTCACATAGTCTAAAGTGTACCGCTACTTGACGGACTTGGGATTTTCAAGAGATGTAGTACAAAACAATTGTTGGGCTAACAAAAGTTACATCGTAAGAAACGAAAGTAGAAAAGAAAATTTTAGGGGTTGCACATACAAAAAAACGACAGTTTTGATTTTTTTTCACTTCGTGACCTAAATTCGGGTGTAGCCCGTGCCACACTCGACACCCATATAAGTCCGTCCCTAGCCTTTATATATAGTTATAATTCTAATCTAACGTTGTCTGTATTCTGTAAAATCTAGTAGTAATACTAGTAATACCAACTTAGCATCAACACACCCGATTTAACCGGTTGAATGAAAACCATCTAGATTCAGAATATGAAGTATGGTTGGCGTCATGGGTGGTGCTAGGGGTGTGCACGGTTCGGTTTGGGTCATTTTTGGCTAAAACCGAAACCGAACCAAAATATTCAGTTTTTATAAAACAAAAAAACCGAAACCGCTCGGTTTTTGGCGGTTCGGTTTTTTCGGTTTTTTTTCGGTTCGGTTTTTTGGTTTTTCGGTTTCAAACCATTTATATTTGGTTGTAGCTAATTTATATTAATAAATTTGTTTTACGTAGAAAATTAGTTTTTTTTATTTTTATATTTGTCAATATGAGCATAATAATGTCAAATTCAACAATTATACACATATAAATAAGATACACACACATGCAAGTGAAAATACACATAATATGATCATTTGTCATATATGAAACGATATATTGTCAAGTAAACACGCGTACATGACAAACACATATATATACATGAGAAAAGTTCTATGTAGAACACTATCTAATTAAAGAACAATTCACTTCATCTCAACCATCCATTTTATTTCCATCTAATGGTTTAGATTAATTCTTATTTTAATTTAATTAAAAAACTCACTTTCATCCTATTTTTTTAAAATTAAATATCTCACAAACCGTTAATCGTTACGCAAAACGAAACATACCATCGCGACGAGAATTAAATCATCTTTCTATAGAGGGGCACTTCTATATACTTTCGACGAACTTTTTTTTCGATTATTTTTTTCAGTCACGTCTGAAAAAATCACATGTGATTTTACGAAATCACATGTGATTGTGATACAAATCACATGTGATTTTTTCAGACGTGACTGAAAAAAAAATTCGGAAAAAAAGTTCGTCGAAAGTATATAGAAGTGCCCCCTATAGAAAGATAAAAAAATACTCGTCGCGATGGTGTATTTTTTTCGTTTGACGTAAATTTAATTATACCATCGCGAAGAGAATTAAATTATCTTTCTATAGACGGACACTTTTATATACTTTCGACGAACTTTTTTTTAAATTTCCGCCCAGAAAAAATCACACGTGATTCGAAAAATCACATGTGATTTCTTACATTAAAAATCACACGTAAATTTGTAAATTCACATGCGATTTATGAATTTATGAAATCACACGTGATTTATTACTTTAAAAATCATAAGTGAATTTGTGAAATCACATGCGATTTATGAAATAGCACATGATTTTTAAAAACAACAAATCACAAGTGATTTTACAAATTACGTGTAATTTTTTTTGGCGGAAATTTTAACACTAAAAAAGTTGTCAAAAGTATAAGAAATCGATTTTTGTAGTTACGTCTGAAAAAATCACATGTGATTTTATGAAATCAAATGTGATTGTGCTACAAATCACATGTGATTTTTTCATACGTGACTGAAAAAAAAATTCAAAAAAAAGTTAGTCGATAATATATAAAAGTGCCCCTCTATAGAAAGATGATTTAATTCTCGTCGCGATGATGTATTTTTTGTCGTTTGACGATTTACCATTTGCAAGGTATTTTATTTTTAAAAAAAAGGTGAAAAGTAGAGTTTTTTAATTGTTTTTTTTATTTGATGAAAAATGAATGACTAGGATGTGTTATTTTGTTCTTTGAGATGATATTGTTCTATTATGATCTCACCTCATATATACATATATCTATAACTTATATATGGGGCTAACTATGACTGGATTAATATGAAATAGTGACTCAACGCCACCTCAACTATGACATGGCGCAAACAACGATGACATGGCACATATAAGACAATAATTTTAAATAATTTTCGAATTTATAATTATTTTTGCATTTAATTTTCGGATTTATAAATATTTTTGCATTAAATTTCGAAATTTTTCTAAAAATATTGGCATTGGCAAGGTTTGAACTCATGACCTATGGTTTAGATGCAACAATGATTACCAACTGAGCCAAGAGGTAATTTGTATTTTACTTTGCAAAACATTATTCATATATTATCACTTTCAATTTAGGTATCATACTACATTTATATAACTTCTAAAGATATATTATAACTTCTAAAATATATCTTTTAGAAGATATATCTTTTATGAAAAACATAAGATATATCTCCATACTTAGAACTCTATAATTATCATCTATATATATCTTTTCATTCATACATATCTTGCATCATATTAAAAAAAGCCTGCATATATATATCATTTGTATACCAACGGGCATTTGGTCCAATGGTATGGAGGTTTTACCCTCCTAGGCAAGGTCTCATGTTCGAGTCTTGTCTAGGGCGATAGGGGTTTCCTTCCGCGTGTGTAAAGGGAAGGGTGCCATTGCCTTCTGGGCTGGACCCAACCTGGTTGTGTGGGCTCGCTACGCCTTCTGGGCTAGGGGCCATGTAGCCACAAATTTCCGTTCCAAAAAAAATATATATCATTTGTATGTTTTGGGATTATATTGGTAGAGACTACATGTTTTATATATTATTTTGTATGTTTTAGTGTTCTTGAAACCTTATTAATGTCTTTATATCTTTGACTAGGCACCAATACATCTGATAGTGTTAATGAGTTGAAAGTTTTTCTAACATACCCTTTGTACAGGTTTGTTTTAAGATCCAACCTCCACGTTCAATAATCAATGTGGACAAGATGATAAAGAATCTATACTATTAGGTAACATATCCTAGCTACATGGTTTTATTTTTTTGTATAATACACATACGCATTTGTGTATGTGTAAATGTGTACGCATTCGCATACCCATGTGTATATGTCTGTAACTATGCATGTATGGTTATACTACTTTTTTCTTTGATTAGAGAAAACTGTTAGTGCTATTGAATTATGGTTATTGTTTTTTGACATAAAATTTGATTCAGGTTCGCATGCTTAAGGAGTTTGGTGTCACAAAAGGAGTTTTTTGTGTGTCACAAAAGTTGCTCATAAAACTTGATAGTTTATTTAATGTTTTTTAAGGTTCTCATGCTAAATAATCTGTTGTTTTCAACAATATTGTTGCAGCCATCCAGGGATAAGAAAAAGAATAGAGCTATTACTAAAGAAGCAAAAGCTGACTAAAAAGGATGTTAAGAATGTATTAAAGGTATATTTTCCAAATGATCTTGAACTTAAGGGGAAATTAGTTATTGAACTAATTAGGGATATGTTTTAAGCGCCGAAAGCTAGATTATAATACATACATGTAAAAGAACACAAGGCTGTTTATAGTTTGTTTTCAACCTCTGTTATTGACAGCAACTTGTTACAAACATTGGAGTTTTTTTTCCATTCATATCGCCATATTTGTATCTTCAATCTTACCATTACATGCCCATTCATCTTTTTCATAAGAAATTGCAACGGTTCCGTACTTGGAGAACAAAGTACTTAATTGGCCCTAAACACTCACTATCCTTGAAAGCCCAACAGTTTACAATTCAGGACTAGCAATATGTAGACGAGTTGCATAATAAGAACAAGTGAAGAATGAGCAACAAGAAGTATATCCTTACTAACATAATGATATGATATAGATGTCTAGCGTTTAACAAACATGATGAAAGACGAGGTAAATATATATTTGAATATATGAACACTGAGTTTCTAATATATTGATGCTGAATAAAAAAGACGTTGAATACTAAATGGGTCATCGACGTTGAATAAAAAGTTCTAACTATATTGTGTTTTTTTATCGGTGGACTAATTTAATGAATTGTTCGCTGCTATGTGGCTTATGACAGATGAAAGATATATTATATCGTTTGTACATGACAACAAGAGGTAATCTTCAAAGGCTTATGCCAAAAGAGGTCCGGATTGTTACATATCTTCTTACTATCGAAGATCCTGAACAGTTGATGTGTGGGCTGAAAGCTTATCATGTGATAGCCAAACTGATTATTGTGACTTTAAGTTGTAATTTTCTTATACGTCATTTTACCAGTTGATATATCTAAGTTAAATATTATGTTTAACATGAGCACAATGGGTCAATAATGTGGTGAGTGTTGGGATTTTCTCAACTTTTCTAGGATATGCGAACTTTCAACGTAATTTCTTATACCCAAAATGGGTTCTTTAGATTGAAGTTTTACCTCGCAACCAACTCTTTGATCTTTCAGGTTTCATGTTTTAGCCTCCAAATCCAGATTGCTTATTTGAAATAAAGAAGTCGTTATGGTAATATTTCATCTTTTATAGGACACGTGAGTATCCACATGAGGAAAACATGAATATTAATAACATTATCTAATTATCTTCTCTATAATTCTTATACTTTGCACCCGTATATAGGGGGTGTTTGTTGATGTTGCCTACATTACAGAGGTGTTTAGTAACTGGAATAAATGAGTGTTTGGCTGGACAAGATTTGATATTATCGCTAATAAAACGAAGTCCATCTTTGCTTTTGTGTCTGGAATAAATTTGCTTGCTGATATGTATTCAATTTATGAAACATGCTTTGTGTAAGATCAGAATTCCATCACACGAGTAAGACAATCTCTTCATCATGTGGACGTTGCAGGACTCGGTTTGCATGATTACTAAGAGGTAATTATGTACTTCTTTTTAAGTCTTTTGTTATAAACATTTTTTGATGATGTACATTCTTTAAATCTATTTTATTTTATTTTATAATTGTTGGTAAGTATGTTAATGTTTGTTGTTACTTAAGACTTTGTCTAAATTTTTATTCCAAGGTTGTCTCACCTTTAATGTTACTGATTTGCATACATGGTATATAACTGCTACATCACATATAATTCACAATACTATTAGTATTACACTATTAGTTATGCATCAAAAGTGGATCAGTAGATTATAAAAAATCAGATTATAGTGGTTTTTTTGATACGAAGGGAGGGTCTTCATCTTTACTCGGATATTAAGATAGATTATTCACAAGCAATATTAGGTACTGTCACTCAGGTAAAGATTTCAAATATCAGATGCCCTAACCATGTTTTGTTAACCATGTTTCAGCCTTCCAAAAGACCATTGATGGACCATCAATGAAGGAATAGGGGGAGGTGGAAGAGCTGCTTCTTTCAACATCATTCCCATCAACACTGGAGCTGCCAAGGCCTGCTGTGAAAGCCACCTAATTGCAGCCTTTCTTTTTATCAATAAACCATAATAACTGATTTTTTCAGGTTATAGCTTTTCTTTATGCTGCTATGAGGAGTGTGGACATAGGGTTGACTGCCATGATAGTGACACATGTAAATGTTTTGCCCAACAGAAAAGCATGAGTTTGAGAAATGGAAACCTATAGAATTTAAACATCTTCGTGTCTTCATGCTTGATGACGTCCCAATGTATTAATTTTAAAATGTCGTTTATATTAACACATTACTGTGGTATCATTATTATCTGATGTATCTGATTCTATCAAATAGTTTTTGTACTTTTCTCTATACTAATGAAGTGGAGAGCTAAGGCTGGTGTTTTCTTAATAGGTTATATGAATTTCCGTAATTTGTCTCTTGGAAAGCACATTAAGGATCATATATGGCTAAGGAACTTTGCAAGGCTCTTCAGGTAATCCATTTTGACTTTATAATACATCAATTATCGTTACTTTTGGCTAAGCTGCTAGAACTTAAGGCTACATTAGGCTTGGTTTACTCCAGTTATTACCAAAATTCTAAAAAAACTATGTGTGTAGTTTGTTGGATTTTGAACTGATATAAGTGCAAAAGTAAAACATATCTGTTGCGGGGAAAATGATAGTCCATTTACACAATTGTAGGTCATGCTATATATTTATGATCTATTGTCTATATTAACTGTACAACATGCTCAAACTTAGTTCTCACAGCCTTGTGTTAGTGTAAAATGTAGATTAATGGATGCAACTTTTTCTTCTACCACCTGATCAATAAGTTTACTGCATGTTATTGCTACAATAAGTTTCCAGATAATCCCTGCTGACACTCAATATACGGAGGTTCCACTTGCTGCTGTTAGCTCAGCTTACCAACATAAGGTCTTCTGCTTGTCCATGATTGTTCATTATAGATGCTTAACTGCTATATTTAAACTTACACATTGTTACAGAACCACGTCACATATCCTTTGAATTTCTTTAGTATTTGCCAAATATTTTTCCAAACATGTCGTATATACTTATAATTTAGTGCAATCAATCATGATACTATATCTGATTAGGTATGGTTCAAGTTATCTAAACCACTTAATAATACATTACATTTTATTGGTTAACCGACCTTCTGTTTTTTGCGTTGTTTAGTTCCATCACTTTCAGATACAGTTTAATTACGGTAAAGCTTAATATAGTTTCTATTTACATAATGTTTTACCATGTTTGATCTTCCTTTACTATCGTCTGGATTACTGGGCACAAGTGGGCAGGACCATTTAAGAATCCTGTGGACGTTGCAGGACTCGGTTTGCATGATTACTAAGAGGTAATTATGTACTTCTTTTTAAGTCTTTTGTTATAAACATTTTTTGATGATGTATATTCTTTAAATCTATTTTATTTTATTTTATTATTGTTGGTAAGTATGTTAATGTTTGTTGTTACTTAAGACTTTGTCTAAATTCTTATTCCAAGGTTGTCTCACCTTTAATGTTACTGATTTGCATACATGGTATATAACTGCTACATCACATATAATTTACTGCATTATTGATTTAATTTATTTTATAATTTTAGGTTTTATGGGTTAGTTGATTTGCTGGTTCTCGGAGTGTCGTCATTACCTACATTTTTTGAAGTTTCAAATTGTTCAGCATTTGGGATATTTCGATCATATACCACGTCGGTAGGAACTTTTTAGTTTTCGTTTACTGAAATTAATTTTCACATGTACAGAAACTTTAACTCGAATTACTGGCACAATATATCAGTGTCTTGCTCAAAAAAAGGAAATTGGATATCCTACCACATGAGGTATTCTCATTCTCACATTAAGGTTTTCACATGATCATTATAGACTTGTAACTGTTATATTCTTTTAACAAACATGTCAAGGATCTGGTAAGGATGCACGTGCTCATTTTATAAAAGTTGTGAAGGCCGAAAGTTAACACATTGGTTTATGTACGAGAAAAAACTTTAGAAATCTGGTGTCTAAAGTATTAGCCTTCTCAGCACTATGTTCGTCGTATATAACTTGAACTTCTTGATAGAAGTCCTTATAGGTTCTGTGTTTGTAAGTTAACTTTCTAAGAGTAGCAGCAAATACAATCAAGTGAACTAAAATATGAACATGTAATAGGTGTCAAAATTGCATCTGATCTAATATTTTAGGAACCTTTACTTATATTGTAAGGTGTTAAACAATAAGATTACCAGCTATTTAGCAAAAAGGTTATGTGAATTGGTATTTTTTTTGCCCAACTGAAAAAAGACAACATTTGATGTTTCTTATAAAGCTTGTCAAGATATGTACTACTTTATGAACTTCGTGTTTCTTGATCATTATTATAACGTTATTAGATAACCCCATCTTTCTAAGATTAGTGATAGTTGTCTGACATCATTTCATTTTTTACATCTGGAACACATCAGGTATTTATCAGTGAACAAAAGTTGTATAACAAGGCACAGCTAAAGCAGCATAGAAACACAGGTGGCTCTGAAGTTGATGGATCTGAAATCGAAAGAGGTGGCTTCCAAGGGCATCCTTTATATGAATTCCGCAGGACAACTTTTTATGGGGATAATGAACTTACACTCATATGTTAGTTGAACATTTCACCTGTCATATATGCAAAAGGTAAAAGAGACTGGGATTTTTCCCCACATCCTTTTCTATATGCATGTGCAGCTGAACAACTGTTTAACTTTTAAATTATGCAGACAAAATCCTGGCTAGTTCGAGTATTACAAGAATTATGAACACTTGGAGGTAAGTTGGTTTTTCTGATGATAATGTATATCCGTTTTTTTAAAACTCTCATAGTTGATTTATTTCTTAGTGCTCAATCCTAAATCAAGTTTATCCCATCTATAATTAATCAAGCTAGTAGTTTGCAGAATCATTTTCATCAAGGGTATTTTTTTTTGTGAGGATGAAGCTTGCCTTTCTAAGAAGTTTGTTGTTTTAACTCCGAAGGTGAAATGAAGGTCAGTTATTAGCAAAAGGGAGCTAGGGTATACATGATTGGTACACTCAAACTGCAGCCTAGCTAATCTTATTTTCGCTCTTACATTTCAGAAGCACAATGCGCTAGAACACAGGGGTTATGTTTCACGATCAAAGCGCAATGCTATTCGGCAGGTATGACTTCTTATCTACTCATAATTCTAGAAGACGATTAAGTAAATATTAAGTGGCAATATAGGGTCAGGTCCCTTTGACGGAGAAAAAGACTCTGGGGATAGATAGTAAATGGCTTATGAGGAAGACATCTCCTCAGTTTTTATTTTTCTTTTTGGCCTTCGGGCTTTTTGACTATCCAACTCAATATCGTAAAATAGAAGTCCTCTTTCTTCAAAGACCGATAATATTTATACCATAGTTATGTAGATCTTCTAATATAAACTTCTTAGAGGTTGTAGACTTAAATAGATAGATCTACCCCTTGATATCTTATTGCGATAAAGCATAAACAATACCAACCCGTCCATAAGCAGATGGGTCAAAACCGCTGCCTTTAGGTTTCTATTGACTGATTGATTTTGCTTCTTCGCAACTTGACACATTTATTTATGTATACTGCTGGTTAGCAAAAAGAGAAGATACTAAAGCCATTAGCAAGGTAATTACATTTCCCACTTTGGTGTTTTTATTTGCTCACCTTCTACTTCAGTATGGCAAAAGTAAATAGCATGCAGAAGGCTAAATAAAAGGTTACGATAAGTTTTTTAAAACCGTAATTATGTTCTGTGTTGTGTTATGTAATAGTGTTCAGTGTCGTGTATGCTATCCAGAAAGCTGAAGTCATGAAAGATTGATGCATTCTTGAATCAAACAGTTGTTGACATGATTTACTTTTGTTTATGCTAAGACATGCATGTCACCAAAGACAAGGGAAATTCATGAAAATTAAGTTTTAATATGGTGAACTATAGTGTTTTGTAAAAGTTAAATTATTTGGTTAAAATATTGATGTTATGGGATATGTTTTGCAGGTTAAGTATGGTGAAACACTAAGGCGCTTTACTTCATCTGTTGATGAAAACAAACTTGCTCTTGACATTGCTATGTTACGGTCCAAAATCCACACTCTTTTCCCCTTTGATTCGAAGGTTGAGTTTACTATGACTTATGTTGATAAAGACGGTGATTCTGTTACTCTTACTGATGATGATGATGTTGAATGTCGTCATCTGCTCTGGCGCTTGCGGAGCATCTTGAGAAGATGAAGGCGGTTTACTTGAGCTAGATGTCTGCTTCTATTGCCAGCCCAAGCGTGAACAATGAGTTGTCAACTGTTAAGAAGAGCAAGGCTCCGATGAGCAAAACTGAAGCTGGTAGTTCAAGCTTAAAAAAGTTATTAAGCCAAAGTCACACACACCTCTTGTCTAAACAAATTTCCGAAACAAACCCGCCCGTCGGGCGGGTTACGTAGCTAGTATATATATATATATATATATATATATATATATATATATATATATATATATATAATTACACACATAAAATAAATATGAATTTAAAAATTGGATTTATTAATTATTTATTTATATTATATTAATTAGATATTATTATAAAACTGGTTCGGTTCGGTTTTTGGATGAAAACCGAAACCGAACCGAATTTTTTTGGTTTTTCTCCGGTCGGGCTTTTTCTGTTTTTCTAGTTTCTGGTCGGGCCTTATTGGTTTTCGGTTCGATTTCGGTTTTTTCTGCTTTAGGTGGTGCCATGAGGAAAAGTAATGTCACCTCAATATTTTTTCACGCAACACAAAATGTCATTTTTTATTTTTCTGGTGTCATGCGACACCTTTTAACCGACACATAACTACTAAAACACAAATAATCGTGATCGAGATGTGGTGGAGATTTTTGGAATTGGGGTGTTGGGATGTTGGATGAGGCCCGTTCATTTGGAGATTTAGGGTTCTTGATTTGGGGTTTTCAATTTAGGGTTCTTGATTTAGGGAAGAATACCGCAAAAGTACGTTATGCGGTAAAGTCTCGTCAATATATTTTTGTCGGTCAATCGATAAATAAAGTCACCTAAAAGGTGATCATTCATATGGTGAATTTGTGTTTTTTCATCATTTTAAGATTTGGTAGCATATGATGACTGTGGCGTGAATTAGTATTTGGGTGGGTTTAAATTAAATACAACCTACATTCTACCTAATTTTGTGTTGATTTGGTCTTTACCTCGTAATAAAGTGACTGGATTTAGAGGAAAAAAACGAAAACTTTTATTGTTACGGTTTTTGATTTTGAACAAACATTTGTCTTTATTTATAAATAATTCAGAGAAGTAGTTGCGTTTTTATGCTTTTTGTGGCAACCTATTCATTTCCTATGGTTGGTACGTACAAAACAGGATTATTTGGTTTTAATTCCAAATACCTCTTTAAACAAAGGACATTTTGGTCATTTTAATATCAAATGATTCAGGATCCGTTTGGTATCTTAAGAATAAGAGGAATGAAGTCAAAGTAAAAAAGTTTGTTTGGTTTGGGTTTATGGGTTTCTAAATAGTATTTCACACCCTCATTTGAGGGTTTACACAAAAAGAAATGCTATGTCTACAAAGAATCCACATAAAAACTCCCACACAATGATGTGACAATATAATTTGTCTAATCAAAATAATTATGAAAAAACAAGATTTTATATGATTGGACAAATTATGTTGTCACATCATTGTGTGAGAGTTTTTATGTGGATTCTTTGTGGACATAGCATTTCTCTTACGCAAAACCCATCAAAGTACTCTACTTTTTATAAAACATATAGGCTCGCATTTAAATTCTCTCAAATTCTTTTTTTAATTTAATTTTTTATATTTTATAGAATACTAGTTTTAATCCCCGTGTACGCACGGGGCTTATATATTATGTTTTTTAAATATATTTATAGTTTTCACTTAACTCTATACAATTTATTTAAAATTAAACCACTAAAGTTTTATTAATTACCTCCTCTTTTTTTCAAGTTTTTGTTTTTATAAATTTGACACATATATTTTTATGTGTTTTATTTCTTTATCAGATTTCTCCACCAAAATAATGTCAATTTTAGAAGTATTTAAGCTTTTTAATTAAACATATATTCAAAAATAATAAAAAATTTGAAGCATCATACCTAATAAAGAAATATTCTTTTTTTTAAAATGCAAAAGTTCTCACTTTTCGTTTTCTTTTACTAAGTAAAAGATATTTAATTTAAATTTATTTTAAAATTTATTAAAAAAATATATTTTCTCGCTATAAAGTTTCCATCAAATCTAAATCCTATACCAATTAACTCGTTTTGTTTCCAGTTCTGTTGCCCATGATAGTTTTAGCCAGAAGGGTAAAAATGGAATATTACATAGCCAGACAAGGGTATTTAGGTCTTACTCCCCACAACTGGTAATGGTGTCCAGTCTGTTTCCTTGACTAATGCACCCCACTAAATTTACTCACTTCAATAAAAATTAATTATTTAAATAAATATAATAATATTATTAATAGTAACAAAATTTCAAATTTACACAATACTCAAGATCATTTAAAGTAGACTTTCAAACACGGTACATTTATTAATTTCCGTGATCATATTTTTTTAATCAATATCTGCTTTTCATTTCACTTTCATGGATTTATTACTCATTAAAATATTATCCTTCATAATAGTATAACACTCTACCTTTTTGTGCAAATAGTGATATGCATTGAAGTCCCGAAACAAGAGAATTGTAAATTATACAGTAATAAATCTTTATAAAACTATGTATTAACCATAGCAAATAATTTCCTTACAATAACAAAGAGGCGTGTAAAATTAATAGATTTAAGCTTTTTATTTGTTTTTTATATGTGAATAACAATAACAATATAAGGTTAAATTAAAAGTGTTTCTACTTTTTATTTTATACTTGAGAAGCTAATATTTTCCTATTTATTACGTATTTCCTCATGGAGCTTAGACTATATTTTTCAATTAATATGCGATGTGATTACTTTGTCCAGTCTGTTCATTTGACCTCACAACCTTCCAATACTTACTTAATTAATTAATAATTAATTCAACTTTTTCTTTAATTAATTGATTTATTGTTGTCTCCTGAACCATAATTATTTCCATAACTTTTTCTCATTTAAAGCTTGATGCTTTTTTGACCAACCATTTTACACAAAGAAAATAGCTAATTACATCCGTTACACACAGTTGTCTTCATAGACTTTAACTTCAATAAAACAGAAATATAAAAACTAAAAAAATGTTTTGCGAACACCACTCAAAGACATACTTTTTTTAAAAATCAATTGTCATATAAGCGTAAAAAAAATGCATGAAAGAGCTTTGAAAACCATGTATCTTTTAAGAAACCAAATTTACCTTTTAAGAATATCCAATAAAGAGGGGCTGAGAGCTCTTCAAATGGTCTTAATTCGAGAGCATGAGAGAAAATAACGATATCGAGACTTTTCTTTAAGGGATTGTCTAATGATTGCCTTCAGGGCATCGCTTAAGGTGCATTAATTCATCCCGAACTTTCTTTATAAATTGAAAAATGCATTTAATACACATTAATTGATCTTATAATTTATCTTAATTAGTTCTGAATTTGTATTTAATAAACCTAAAGTTTCTTTATTTAATCATTTAATCTAAATGAGTTAACTAAAAGGAAAATCTTGAATTAACTAAACTAGAAAACAGAAATAACTATAATACACTGTTTATGATTAATTAATGTTTATCAGATATAAAAAATTATGTTTTTTAAACGCATCATAATGTGCGTCAAATGTCACATATTAGCAAAATCTGTTTGAGTAAAGCGAAATGTAAAACTCACAAAATTTTATAAGAATGATTTCACAAATACATTTATTATTCAACCTAGTTTTAGTGATCATGCATACACGAGATTCAAATAATAAATACAACCAATACTTATATTTAAACTACATTTGTTCGATATAACCCAGTAAGTTTTATTATTCATATCCTCGATTATTCACATGTCGTCATTAGTATTTTCGAAGCATATATTTGAACGAAAAAAAACATGTGCACACAATGTTAGATTTAAATCAAATTTAGTTTAAATCTTTTAATTTAATATAAGTTACTTACTACAGTAATATAAATTTTAGTTTTTTTTAAATGATTCGCAACTATATCTAAGATATCGTTTATACATTGCATATCAAAGTAACTCGTATTTTCATTTTGATATTTATAATCCCGTGCATATACAGATTTTAAATATTACAATCAATGAAATATAGTAATGATAATAATATTTTTTAATTATTAAAAACAATAATAATAATAAATGTTGCTTTTTTTAAAAACAAATATTAAATATAAAAGTAAAAAGTTACGAAAACCACATTTAAGTTAATAAAAGTAAATTAAAAATTAATTATTGAAGGGTGGCCTAGTGACAAAGAGAGTTGTGAGTTTGTGACTATCACTCTAAAGTGTGTGAGATTTTCAATTCTTGCTATGTACAAACAACTTTGAAGTGGTCACGCCAACCTAATGAACAGAGAGGGCTTTACCTGATTTGAGTCTGTGTAACGGTGATTTCAAACCTCGTTGATTAGTCGGTCAAAAAATCAGAAACCATCGTTAGAAAAGGTAAATTAAGAATTAATATTATTCAAAGTTGAAAACCTAAAGTTTTTAAAATTATCCTTGTAATTTTGGAAACTAAACCAAATTCTTTATGATTTTTTTTTTCTTTTCTTACAATAGAATAGTTCTACAAATTTATTGTAATGTTGATAAAATTACTTTCAAATTTGACTTTTTTGGACGATTAGAAGATTTTTTTAATTTTGTGTATTTTCTTATTATATTAAAATATAGAAATTGAGAAAATATTTATGAAGCATAATTAAATATGATTAATGCAAAGTTATTACTAGTACATATGTTTATTTTGATGTCTCTTAAACGGAAAAATATTTTTTTAAATAAAAGTGCAAGTATTATGCTATTGATGCTTGTGTTTTACCATTTCTTTGATGCTAGCTAGATATAAATCACCTACTCCTCATGAGTCCATGCCTTCCTTTCTTCTTAATCATTTTCTCCCACTTCTCACATTCTTCACATAACATTTCCATGTGAAGAATATATCTATCAACAATTCCCTTCAACCTCAAAAAAAAACATAATTCCAATTTTACCCTTCATTTCATAGGGATCTTTTAAAATTTCTACTTATGGTTTCATTTTTATGCACAAGATCTTGGGCTTAAACCACAACTTATTATTGTTTCATTTCACATTTTCAGGTAAAACTTATAATTAATGTTTATTCTTTAACATACCCTTTTCAGATTCTTGTTCATATTATTATGCATTTATGTTTTTTTTCCTTTTGGTTGTAAAGTTTTGTACTTTGGAAGATCTAAATGTATGTACTGTGTGAACACATGAATTGTGTGTTCATATGTGATATTAATGTTTGTATACCAAATGCATATAGTCATATACATTGTTTGTGATTTATATAGTTTAGATTAGAAACTTGTATAAAAAGTCCACTTATTTGAAATCATGTTTTAAAAATCTAGTTTTTAATTTTTTTTTTTTACAATTTGGGGTTTTATAAAGTTTTAGTCTTTTATAAAGATTGGGTAATAATTTCATTTGGGTCAGTTTTAAAAAAAAATTACTCCTTAGTATTTGGTATCAAATGATTTTGGCTTGAAGTTATTCAAGATATTAAGGTATGCACTTTTAAGGGATCTGATTATGATATATCTGTTATTAGTTAAACAAGGAGTTGGTTTCCTATAACATTTTCAAGAAATCAAAATAAAGACATTCATTTTGACCAATTTTCTTTGATTACTAATTTGCAGGATATTTGAAAATATTTCAAATGGGTCTCAAGAAAGAAATGACAGAGGAAATTCCAGCTTTAAATCTTAAAGTATGGCATCTTATAGCGATATTTGTAGCGTTATCTATAGTTGTAGTTCTTTCATTGCTTTGGTGTTATGCGTTCACTAAAAAGAAATCGAGGACCACAAACAATAGGCTTCCGGTCACCCAAAAGCCGACTGTGGTGTCTGCAGAGATCAAAGACATAAGAGTTGACCAAAACTCAGCTAATACATATGTAGGCCATAATGCGGGTTCTCATACCCTATGGGATAAGTTTAGTGACAAAGACAAAGATTCGGATAAGCTGTTAACGCGTCCAAGTGTTGACAAGAGTAAAAATGGTGATAATAGTAGTCAATCGGAATCTTTTAATCATTTAGACAAAGAAGAAATGGGCCCTGATTCGGGTGAAAATATACATAGATCGACTTCGCATCCTATGAATGTTGCTTCACCTTTATCCGGATTGCCTGAGTTTTCTCATCTTGGTTGGGGTCATTGGTTTACTTTGAGGGATCTTGAGACTGCAACAAACAGATTTTCGAAGGATAATGTTGTTGGTGAGGGTGGTTATGGAGTTGTGTATCGTGGTCAACTTGTTAATGGCTCTCCTGTGGCTATTAAGAAAATTCTCAACAACGTGTAAGTTTTGTTTTAAAAGCCTCTTTTACTCATTGTTTATTTGTATTTCGTATGTTGGGTTTATCTTTGTAATGTTTGGATTGTAGAGGACAAGCCGAGCAGGAGTTCCAAGTTGAAGTTGAAGCGATTGGTCATGTACGCCACAAAAATTTAGTTAGACTTCTTGGCTATTGTATTGAAGGAACCCATAGGTAATTTTTCTATTTTAAGTCTTTTCGTTTACTTAAATCTCTTTGAATTATGGTAGATTTTTTTCTCATGTCTTATACTTGTTTCTTGTATCATCTTTTTTTTGATAAAACTTTAGGTTGTTGGTTTACGAGTATGTGAACAATGGTAATTTAGAGCAATGGCTCCACGGAGCTATGCGTCAGCATGGATATCTTACATGGGAGGCTCGAATGAAAGTTATCCTTGGCACTGCAAAGGCGTAAGTGTCTCTTTATTATGTTTTTAATGATACTTTTTACATCATCGTTGTACTTCTTTGGCAATTTCTCATGATGCATACTTTTTGCAGGCTTTCGTACTTGCATGAGGCTATTGAGCCAAAAGTGGTACACCGAGATATTAAGTCCAGCAATATATTGCTAGATGATGAATTCAATGCTAAGCTGTCTGATTTTGGACTTGCGAAATTATTGGGTGCTGGAAAAAGTCATATCACAACCAGAGTGATGGGTACCTTTGGGTACGTGAATTATAGAAGTAGTTGCAGTATTTTTTTTATAATCAATTTCATTAGTCGTATCTTTAAGTTTTTGGAAACCATGAATCATGTGTTATTTTTCATTCTAATACATGAATTTGGATATTATAATTATACAGTATTGTTTGAACATAGCTGGTTTAGTTGTACAAATATAAAGCACTAATGAGCTTTAAAGTCTATTTTAAATCATACATTATGATCTGTGTGGCTGAACAATTTTTACTTACAACTTTTGATGTTGTATAGTTATGTAGCTCCAGAATATGCAAATAGTGGACTTTTGAACGAGAAGAGTGATGTTTATAGTTTTGGAGTTTTGCTGTTGGAAGCAATAACAGGAAGAGATCCGGTAGATTATGGTCGTCCAGCAGATGAGGTATGTACTAATTTGATATCTCATTAGTCAATACGAAACTATTTAGGTGTACATAGTCTCATGTTTTTGTTTGGGGGCTTTAGGTAAACTTGGTGGATTGGTTGAAAATGATGGTTGGGAATAGACGATCAGAAGAGGTTGTTGACCCTAACATCGGTACCAAACCGTCTAGAACCGCGCTTAAACGAGCCCTTTTGACTGCTTTGAGATGTGTTGACCCTGATTCCGAGAAGAGACTTACAATGGGTGAAGTTGTGCGCATGCTTGAGTCCGAGGAGTATCCATTAACACGAGAGGTTAGTTATTCTCTAAGTTTGTAACATATAAGTATATATTTTTATAATTCTTTGTTGTTTACCGAAGAGTGGTTGGACTACAGGGTCGAAGAAGACGTAGAAGTCAAGCTAATGCCACAGAACCTGAGTCTCAGACCGAGAACTCTGATGCAGAAAAGGGTACAAAATAAAAAATCAAGTCATGACCAAACCCTTAAGTACAAACACGAAATCCAGAAGATCATTGAAGAAATTCAAACGGGCAATATACGAAACACATCTTTTCTTTTCTTTTTTAATTTACCATTCTCTATAGATATTAGAGATTGATTTGTGCATGAAGAAAGTCAGGTTTAAAGATTACCTTATCGGGTGTGTACAGTTTCTTTGTATGGGTGTGATCGATACTAGATTGGCATGACCATAGTTTTTTTGTAGTACGATTTTGGATGCATTTTCGTTCTACCATTGCCGACAAAGATTAATGGATTTTTTCCTACATATATGATATATTATATGGCTACTACATTTTAATCACTTGCAGTGACTTTGCAGCAACTGGTCACTAAAGTCAAACTGTAATATGAAGCAATGTTACATTCACTTTTTTACTAATGAACTTGTTATACCTTAAATCCCGAATCTTGAATATTGTTGCATTGTCACATTGCTTTGGTAGGGTGTCATTTTGCAACTCTCTGTTGGTTTGACACCTCGACATCGGATAGAGGAAGTATACCAAGATTGGTATGAACTGTACTCATGGAAATATGTGATAAGAGTCTGTTTCTAACATATCTTGTTTTTAGATGATGACACAACACAGAAATACTTAGCAGTATGCTTCGCGGCCAAGAAGCGTGAAAATAAACTTTCATCCCTGTGGATGAGTTACCTATAAGATCAATAAAATAAGGAACCAATAAACTCGGATCGATTTAAGGAACCAACTGCTTAAACCATTCAAACTATCTCAAACCGAAGACAAACAAATCAGCTAAACTATATTTCGGCTAGATCGATTTCAGAATTCGTATTACTTATTTCACTTGTTACAATCATATAAATAGGATGACAAGTTAGACACACGAAATATGAGAAAACAAACTTTTATGAAAGTTAAACCCACAAACTCTTAACGGAATATCCACTGAATATATGATAATTCCACACATAGCAATTGACTATAGGCAATTTTCCACATGTTACCAAGATGGTGATTTTAATATCATTATTATCTTTTTAACTTTTACATTTGTTCAAAAGTTACAAACGTTTTAAAAAGTGACATGTGATAGCCGGTTAAAAAGTAAAAATGACCTACACCTCATACATTATGAAAAGTTAGACACACGAAATATGAGAAAACAAACTTTTATGAAAGTTAAACCCACAAACTCTTAACGGAATATCCACTGAATATATGATAATTCCACACATAGCAATTGACTATAGGCAATTTACTGACCTAATATACCAACTCAATAGTTTACATCTGTTTGACTAAAATCATTTTCATCTTTTTATTTGACTAATTCACAAGCATAGTAGCATACAGTTAAAAAAAATAAGGGCAGTAATATATTTTTTAGAGACTTGCAATTAGAAAAAAAGGTTAAAGTCACTAATTACCAACGTACTTTCAAAATTTTCCACATATTACCAAGATGGTGATTTTAATATCATTATTACCTTTCTAACTTTTACATTTGTTCAAAAGTTACAAATGTTCTAAAAAATGACATGTGATAACCGGTTAAAAAGTAAAAATGACCTACACCTCATACATTTAGCAGGTCATTTTCATTAAAAAAAATTATATATCCACCTCACCCACCAAAATCCTTGTGACCAGACTCGACTCGATCTCCATTCTTTCTTTTCACGCTTTATATAAATAAAACCATCTGTTTATTATTATGTGTTCAATATTTTTCATTCTGACATAAAAAATAAAACCATTCTTTCTTCCAACTATTATTGTCTTTGTTTTGGCTTTTTTGCAAAGCAATTCTTTACCACCGTCAAGACATAAAAACACCAAACCAAGATGAATGTTAGTTGTGTGCTTCTATAACATTGTCTTTGTTGTATTTTACAACTCGGTTTGCGTGTTTCTTTTTTTTGTTGGGTTTCAGTTTGTACAGATGAATGTTAGTTATGTGCTTCTTTATAAACTGTTTATTGATTAAGAGGTATTGAAAGATGAATGTTGTTGGGTGTCTTGGATTTGCAAGTGGCGAAAGATGCGGAGAAAAGAATGATGGAAGGAGATAAGAGGGGTAGGGTGTCTGGCGTTCCTTTGGTTAAGGGTGTTGTTATAGGATTTAGTGAGCAACTCAGGGCATTGAAGGGGTGTTTGACATTCTAAGATTTTATTTCTTGTTGTTATTGTGTATTATTGTATAGATGAAACTGGGTGTTTGGAACACGAAAAGTGTCGGTCACTTCCATTATATCATTAGATAGCTCGTATAGCAATATTTGAAACCTTACTAGGCTAGTTAGTCCAAGGTCCATGGAAAGCCCATGTAAGCCAAGGCCCTAACCGGCCACTAAGAGGTATATAAACCCTTTCCATGCTATAGAAAGGGTGTTGGTTGTTCATTTCTTTCACATAGTAACATTGCATTTTCTTTCTTACTTTCTCTCTCTAAGTGTTCATCCAACCACCTCTCTTTCTCTCTCTAAACCTTTACATTGAATCCATAGCTTGTGTGCATTAAGATATTCTACAATTGGTATCAAGAGCCATGAGGTGTTTGTGAAGGTTTTGTGTGCATTTGTTACTTGTATTTAGGCGTGTATGTGGTTCGAACCTTACACAAAAGATCTTCATCTTTTGTGGGTTTAAAACCATAAAGCTTGCTACTTTATTGTTTAGTTACCTTAGTATAGGCTAGGAGTACAAATCTTTCTTTGGAAAAACATCAAAATCTTGATCTTTTTAAAATTTTCTTTCGAAAATAAGGTTTTTGTACTAGAATCTTGATTTCAAAATTTTCGTGTTAAAAACGTTAAAGTTTGTGTTTTTATGGTTCTAATAGTCTTAGATAGGTAAGAAGTACAAGAAAAATCAGGTAAAAACGTCAAAAAGTGACTCTTTTTAAGATTTTTGTGTTTTGAGATTCGAAGGTGTGTAGGCGAGTTATACGCAGTCCTTAAGGCGAGTTATACATAGTAATTCAGGCGAGTTATACGCAGTCCTTAAGGTGAATTATACGTAGTAATTCAGGCGAGTAATACACAGTCCTTAAGGCGAATTATACGTCATTCATTCAGGCGAGTTATACGTAATCACTTGGGCGAATTATACGTGTTATTCAGGCGAATTATACGTGTCTTTTCAGGCGAGTTATACGGTTGTTCTTTGATTTGTAAAATCCTATGAAAATTTGATTTCTCGGTTTTATCAAAAATTGTAAAATCCCGTGTATTCCAAAGACTCAATCACTTTAATCAACTCTCACTTTAACACAACAACCTCCAATCACTGTTCAATCATCTTTCATCTTAATCACATGTCAAATCAAAATGGATTCAGTTATTCCAATTGATCAAAAGAATACTCTTGCTGAGTACATGATACTCTTTGGTGCTGTTAATCGTTCACCAATGTTAGACAAAGACCTGTATGATTCTTGAAAAAGTAGAATGGAGCTATACATACAAAACAGAGACAACGAAAGAATGATACTTGAATCAGTCGTCCACTCATTTGGCCTACTATTGAAGAAAATGGCGTGACCAGGATAAAGAAATATGCTGAATTGTCTGCTACTAAAAAAATCCAAGTGAGTATGATCTAAAGGCAACTGTAGTTTTCTTTCTAGGTTCTACCATCTGATATCTATTCAATGTTAATCATCACAGGAAAAGTGTAACTGATCTTTTGGAAATTGTTCAACTTCTATGCTAAGGTACCTCTTTGATAAGCAGGAAGGTGAGTGTAAACTGTATGGAATGCATTTGATATGTTTACTTACTATCAAAGGGGGAATCACTTCATCAATATTACTTGAGATTTTAACTAGCTGTCAATGACAGGAAATTTACAATAAATGAACGTGAGCAATGTCAAGTTAATACATAAAGTTCTGAAACAGTCTTTCACTGAATGGAGTAAGTTTGTGACTGATGTCAAGTTGTAAAAGATTTGCCTTATTACCAAATTTGATCTTCATGATATCTTGTAACACCACGAGATCATGCCAATGAAGTCCGTTTGTCTTTTTTGTTTTTTTTTTTATGCATTGAACGCATTCTAGATCCATTGCTTAGTTGCAAATCATCAAATGACACCATCTCACTTCAACACTTTGCATTCTTATAAACAATCCCCAGGTTTTCTTCAACACTTAGACATTTTTCACCATCTCAGTCTCCACAATATGGTTCAAATCATTCTACACAAAATTACTCAACTACTATCCAGCCTACCTCATGCAATCACTTAACATAAGCATCAGTTTCCACAAATGATTACTCATCAACTGTTCATCAAGAGGCTTGTCCACAACCACAATCTGTTCCTCAAATTGAATATACTGTCTCCATAGTTAATCAAAAAACACACCTTGCTAAATTTCCTCAAATAGACTCCGGTCTAGCAGTTCTTGTGTTTAAGCAAGGAGATGACCCTATTGATGACATTAACAAAATGATGTCATTTCTTTCTACTATCGTCACATCTCGTTTCCCATCTACCAACAATCAGCTAAGAAATTCATCAAACCCAAGACAACAAGCAACTATTCATGATGAAAGGGTGACTGTTCAACCACTTCAGGGGAGACAAAATTCTTATGCTGCTGGTACTTCAGGGACAAGAGCTAATACTTCGGGAACATGAGGAAATTATTCAGGTCAACAAAGGGTTGTGAAGTGTTTTAACTGCCAAGGGAAAGGTCATATGGCAAGACAGTGTCCAAAGCCAAAGAGGAAAAGGGATGCTACATGGTTCAGAGAAAAAGTTCTATTGGTTAAAGCTTAAAGAAATGGTAAGTTTTTTTAATGAGGTATGAGTTAGAATCTGCAGATCTGGTAATGCAGAAGGTCCATTTCAAGTCGGTCATCACAACACTAAGGCTTAGCTATCAAGCAAATGATTTGGTATGACAATATGATTCTGACTGTGACGAGATCTCTACTCAGCCAAATCAGTTCTTATGGCCAATTATCTACTACGGATCGATCTTTCTCTTTGAGGGTGCAATATCTGACAACAACTATAATGATTTGCCTAATTTCAAAGTGTGAAGACGATGCCGTAAACCTTATCATTTAGTGAACATCCAGAGAATGAGATACATAGTGATAGTAATATCATTCCGTACTCTCAATATCTGACTGAATCACAAAATGCAACTGTTCAAGATACAAATTCTTCTGCACAACAAGATGCCTTGATATTATCTGTGTTTGAACAACTTCACAATATCATACTTCGAAAGCAAGTTAATGGTATCGAAGTTTAGATGTAAGAGACGACGATGCCATAATTATGCTTGTGACGTTGAAGCTTTAGCCATTAAGAAAATTGGATTGGGAGTAGATGTGTCTTGAAGAGTGATAGAGTACAGATATGTGGCACGAGAACCTGTAAGAAGATCATTTCCCTTCAAATCACGAATATAACATGTAGATTTCCGAAAAGCAACTTCCAAATCCGCATCACAGAATTGACCAACAAAGAATAAATTATGATTCAACCCTTCGACGTAATAAACCCTCTTGATAGTTACATTCCTTTTAACCAGATCTCCATAATCAAGAATGTTAGAAACATAATTTCACAGTCTAACAAGAGAAGCTCGGTCTTGAAGAAAATTAAGAGAAGCTCGGTCTTGAAGAAAATTAGCGTTTCATAGCTCGTTAGTTGGTTAATTAATTAATGATTAATGTAATTGGGCTGACAAAGAAAAAGCCCGGAAAGCCCAACAAAAGCCTAGAATGGGCAGAACCTTTTTAGTATAAATACACCTAGTTTAGTCAAAATTAGGTTAGACATTAGAGACATTAGAGACAATATAGCTAGTCATTATAATATTGTTAGGGTTTCTAGCCACCAAAAGGTTTTCTTTCAATCATCAATAAAGTCTTTAATTTTCTGCATCTTGATTCTACACATCATTGTTAAGGTTTGTATGAATGATCATGGAACCTACAATTGGTATCAGAGCCTACAAGATTGATGAATTGATTTGATTTGTGTTTTAATTTTTTTTTGGGGATTCGGCAATTAAAAACAAGGGGATTCGAAAAGAAATTTTTTTTTGTACCATCTTGGCCAATTTGACAATGTGGTGAAAAAACGAATCACGACCGATGCTTTAACAGAAGGGGAATGAGGGTTTGAACACACTAAAGCTGTTTTTCTAAAAGAAATAATTCCATTTTTGAAGACCTTAAAAGACATATTTAATGTTTTTGATAAAGATCTTTTAAATGAGGTAACGGAAGTACAAACAGTTTTTAACCAGATGGAAGCTGCGGTTTAACAGTATTTTGTCGACAAACAGTGCTTTGAAGTTCAAAAGAAACAATTTTTGATTGAAAACGATCGACTCTTGGATCAAATTATTTCTCAAGATATTGTGAATATTGTTGTGAATTCTGTTGTCGATTTAAATGCTTCTGTGAATGTGAATGAGAATTCTATTGAAATGTGTAATAAGTGTCTCGAACTTGAAGTTGAGCTCATCAACAACATAACATGGTTGAAAAAGATGAATATAATAAACTTTCAAAAAACTATTCTCAACTTAAACAACACTGCATTTCTCTTGAACTTGCAATGCAACTCAATAAAGAAAATTTTCAAACAAATAACACATCTGTAAACCAAAATGAGCCTACATTTAATCAATTGTTTGAATTGAACAATTTGAAAGCTGAGCTTCAAGCAAAAGTTACGACAATCAAGAAGTTAAAAGCACACATTAAGCGTGTTAGTGAAACTTCTACCAGTGAAAGTGTGAAAAAGGATTTTGATGAAATTGAGACAATCAACATTGAACTGGAACATAGGGTGACAAAACTAATTACCGAGAATGAGCATTTGAAACAGACTTATGAACAACTCTATGATTCAATTAAACCATCACGTGTTCGGGCTAAAGAACATGCTGAATCATTGGTTAAGCAATTAAATTAAAAGTCTGTTGAAGTTACTGATTTAAATGCTCAACTTCAGGAAAAAGTGTTTGTCATAACAGCATTAAAAATGATCTTAGAAAATTAAAAGGGAAGGACATAGTTGATAATGTTGCCTAAATGTCAAATGCTGCCACTATTGCTCCAGGAATGTATAAGCTTGACCTAGTAATTTTGGCTCCTATGGTTAAGAATAATAGGGAAGCTCATGAATACTATCTTAAGCATACTATGGAACAAGCTGCTATTCTTAGAGAGGTAGTTGAACAAGCTAAATCATGAAACCCTTTAGATAGTGCATCTTACTCAGCCTGTATGTATGTTAAGCTAATTCAAGAGTTGCTAGGTTATGTTAGAGATACTTGCCCTGATATTCACAAACCTAGTGAGAAATTAGTTGCGGTCACGCCTATCAATAAGAAGAAAATAGTTTGATTTGCTGACACTGCCGCATCATCAAGCAACATGCCCAAAGTAACTAACAGACCTTTATTGTCTTCTACAGGAGTAAAACCTTCTACTAGTGCTAGCGGATCAAAGCCTTCAGGCAATACAAAGAATGATAGGATTTCGCAAACACCAAGTAGTAATGAGAAGAATAAAGTAGAAGTCCAATCTAGGAAAGTTAAATCTAAGTTGAATAAATAGAACTCTGATTCTAAAAATGTCTGTAATGAACATGTTAAGCATCCTATTAAAGGTGCTCAGGCTCTTTGTTCTGTATGCAATGAATGTTTATTTGATGCTAATCATGCTATGTGTTTAATTGATCATGTGAATAGTATGAATGTGCGTGATAAATCTGCCTTTAAGAAAAATAAAAAGAGAAAAGAATGGAAACCTACTGGAAAAGTGTTTAACTCTGTTGGATATAAATGGAAACCCACCGGAAGGACTTTCACCTTAGTTGGAAACGCGTGCCCTTTAACTAGGATTACCGCCACTAATAAAGTGCCTCTTAGGGTTCCCATTCCTCTTGAAGTAGTTGCACCCGAACATGTAGTAACTAGAGTATATACAAGGAGACCTAAAGTACCTAAATCTATTCCTAATAGCAAACCTAAGGTTGCAAAATCTATGACTGCTAACAGAATGAAACCCGATACATCTCGGGGATCCGATACTTCAGTTGCTCCATCCTCTTCTTCTCTTATCAATTGCAGGTTGTCCAAATTTTTCTATGGTATTTGGACTCTGGCTGCTCCAAGCACATGACCAGAGATCGCTCTCAGCTCACCAATTTTGTTCATAAGTTTCTCGGTACTGTCAAATTTGGTAACGACCAAGTTGCGAAGATTATGGGTTATGGTGATTATCAGATAGGGAATGTCATAATTTCAAGGGTTTATTATGTGTAAGGACTAGGACACAATCTATTCTCCGTTGGTCAATTCTGCGACTCAGTTCTTGAAGTAGCTTTCAGAAAACACACTTGTTTTGTCCGTAATCTGGAAGGTATTGATTTACTTTCAGGATCTCGAGGAACTAACTTGTATTCTCTGTCCATTGGGGATATGATGGCGTCTTCTCTTATATGTCTCTTGTCAAAAGCCACAAAGACTAAGTCATGGTTATGGCATCGACGTCTGTCTCATTTGAACTTTGGTGCTCTTAATCACTTGGCTAGAAATGGTCTAGTACGTGGTCTTCCCAGACTTAAATTTGAAAAGGACCATTTGTGTTCTACATGTGCTATGGTAAAAAGCAAGAAACAATCACATAAACCCAAATCTGAAGACACCAATCAAGAAAAACTATATCTTCTGCACATGGATCTTTGTGGGCCTATGCATGTTGCAAGTGTAAACGGAAAAAGGTACATCCTCGTTATTGTGGATGATTACTCTCGGTTCACATGGATGAAGTTTCTAGCATCAAAGGATGAAGCTCCAGATTTTATAATCAAGTTTCTGAAAATGATACAAGTTAGATTGATTGCACCTGTCAGAAACATCCGCACAGATAATGGAACTGAGTTCGTTAATCAAACTTTGCGAGACTACTATGAACAGGTTAGCATCTCTCATGAAACATCGGTTGCGCGAACTCCACAACAAAATAGTGTTGTTGAAAGGCGAAATCGTACTCTTGTTCAAGTCGCTCAAACAATGTTAATCTACGCAAAAGCTCCTTTATTTCTATGGGCCGAGGAAATTGCTACCGCATGTTACACTTAAAATCGATCCGTTATACGACGTCGCCATGAAAAAACTCTTTATGAGCTCTTATATGATAGAAAACCTGATTTATCCTACCTTCATGTCTTTGGTGCACTTTGTTATCCAAACAATGATAGTGATAATTTGGGCAAACTTCAAGCTAAAGCTGATATAGGTATTTTCATCAGATATGCTGCAAAGAAGAAAGCTTACCGTATTTACAACCGACGTACCCAAAAAATAATTGACACCATCCATGTCGATTTTGATGAGCTGAGGACAATGGCTGCTGAACAACTCGGTTCAGGACCCGCGCTTCATGAAATGACTCCTGCAACACTCTGTTCAAGACTCGTTCCAAACCCTCCTCCTTCAGCACTGTTTGTACCACCATCAAGGCATGAATGAGATCTTGTACTTTCCTGTCAGTTACTCCCAAATCATAAATGATTGCAATGATTGTGCAACCTTTCACTCCCCTAAATTATGCAATTGAAGACCCATCCTTAAGTATAAATAGAGCATGAATTTTGGAGGAAATCATTACTCAAATAATTTCATTTTCATCTTTCAATCATCAATCACAAGTTCTAGTAGTTTTAGTAGTTCTAAAAGGTTTTTGAAGGTTAACCACCACCTTCATCACTTTCCTGGTAAAGAAGCAAGCAAAACCCTCAGAAAGTTGGAGTTGCTAGTGTTACTATAGTCAATTGTTACATTGTTCTTGGAAGGCATTGTAAGGTTTTGAACATCTACTCTTGAAATATTGATAAAAACATGTTTCTATCTCATGTGGTGTTATTTTGATACCTTCCTAACATCAGTCGAACAAAAGAACATCAAACAAGCAATGACCGAACCGTCATGGATCGATGCAATGCAAGAATAAATTCATGGATTTGAAAGGCTACAAGTTTGGGAATTAGTGCCGTGTCCAGATAAAGTCATGTTGATCAAACAAAAATGGATCTATAAGGTCAAGACGGACGAATTTGGTGGGGTACTAAAGAATAAGGCTAGATTAGTTGCTCAGGGATTCAGGCAAGAGGAGGGAATCAATTTTGAGGAATCATTTACACCGGTTACAAGAATAGAGGACATCTATATCTTCATAGCAAATGCAGCCTACAAGAATATGATGATTTTCCAAATGCGTTCTTATAAGTCAAGCCAGACCCTAAAAGTCAAAGATTGAAATCGTCAATCTAAATTCGAAAATTCTCGGATGTTACAATTGGAGTCTGGGTCCCTCGATGCATTCCCTTTCTTCTCTGCATTCCCAACTACATACACCTAACCTTGTGCATTTGCACTTCCCCCATTCTTATTCTTCAACTTTGGACAATCCTTCTGGAAATGTCCTGAAGCTCCACATTCAAAACAACCGTTCCCCTTCGGAATTGCCCTATTGTCCCTCTGAGCATTAACAACATTAGTGTTGCTAGAACTTTTGCAGTCGTGGGCAAGGTGCCCTACCTTGTTACATTTGTGTAATTTTTGAGTACATGGGCCATTGTGATAAAAATGGCACTTGGTGCACTTAGGCAAGGTTCCCCCATATGGTTTCCTTTCACCCGACCCCATATTGTAGACCTTGCTGACATTATGCCTCTTGTAGGGTTGTTGTTGATAGCCATGGTTTTTTCTGGATGAATCATTAGTCTTCCTTTTGTTGTCAATCTGCCTTTCCGCATAGGTGTGGAGTTTCTGATCCATCAAGTCATTGGCCAACTCAATAGTCTCATCCAACGTCTTGGGTCTGGAAGACTTGACATTTCCATAAATGTTATCAGGGAGTCCACTAATGTACTTGTCAACCTTCTCAGTTTCGTTAGCACAAACTTGGTACATATCAGGGTTAGCTCTTGGAAACGTTTAGTGTATGTTGGAACATCGTTCCCTTTGACCTTTAGGTTCTACAACTCGATTTCTAGTTTCTTGATTTCACCCTGCGGACAATACTTGTCTGTCATTTTCTTCTTGAGTACTTCCCAAGTCATTGAATATACATCAGGACTTAAGGTTCTTATCTGACCGTTCTACCAAGTCAAAGCAGCCCCTAACAGAGTGCAGGTGGCAAACTTAACCTGATTTTCAATAGCACAACCACTGATATTGAAAACTGATTCCATCTTTTTAATCCACCGGGATAAACCAACCACGCCTTCAGTTCCTTTGAAGTTCAAAGGTTGACATTTCATGAAGTCAGCGAAGAAACAAGGATGCGCAGTTTGCACATTCCTTTGGTTATCCCCGTGTGAACTGTGGCTTCCGTCTCCATTGGTAGAGTTTCACAAAAGAGCTTGATCAATCATAGCTTCAAAGGATTCTATAGTCATGTTGTTTGGGTTGGTGTTGTTAGGAGGGGTATTCGGTCCTCGTCTTGTCACAGGTGCCATGATTCGTCTAAATCACAGGAGGTAAAATGTGTGGTCATAATCGTGATAAGATATACAATAATTTACAAATGAGATAACAACACAAGAGAGGTATATAGTACAACATAATACATCTATTTCATTCATAACTTGGAAAATTTTACATGAAATAGTTTTTGGTATACAAAATACAATACAGAAGATCTAAGGCTATGCTAGCGGGGAGAACCCCTAATACTTAACAGGCCTGAACAACCGCCTAGTAAAATAAAATGACATAAACCATTAGAGATGACTATCAGCATCCCTAGAAGTCTCCTGGTGATCTAGAACTCTAGCATCTGATCCCAGCTGTCTAGCTCTCCTCTGCTACTCTCGCAGTGCTAACAACTCGGCCTGCATGTCACCCATCTCTCGCCTCATGTCTTTCATCACTTGGAGAGTCTCTACCATCTGTGCCTGACGCCTATGGTCAGTCTCTCGAACCTCTACCATCTTCGCCTGCTACATCTGGGAGCAAGTCTCATGTACCTGGTGCTGTGTCTAAATAAGAGTACCCTGCAACTGTAGTTGTGTCTGATGTGCATGGACCTGAGACTCGTGTGCATACACCTGCTCATGGTGGGTCTGAAGCTCATAATGAACTACCTGACTCAATCCTACTAAATGAGCCAAATCCTCTCAGGAAGCATAGGCCTCCTCCTCCACAATTAGTATTGTCACCTAATGAGCTATCCTATCCTCCAAAAGCAAGTTGACCCGCTGCGAGTCCATAGTGACTCGCTATGATATGCGAGTCCTACTATCCTGAGAATCCTCTAGTAGATCATATAAGTCCTATGTATCATACTCATGGAGCTCAGCAAGCTCTGTAACCCTAGTATTGACCTCTCCTAAGGTCATAGGTGCTATCTCAAGAACTGCCTCTGCCGGATCTACTCAAGTATCCCTAATACTATACCCAACCTCTCTAATCCCTTGTCGTCTCGCTTCAGCATCTATGGTGCTAACAAACCCATAATCTATCCCTCGACCTCTGATAGGTCTAACAGTAGAACTATCCCCGATCTCATACTTGGGGCCTAGAGTAGACAAGCACAACCTCTTGCAAAGTGGCAGCTCAGACTCGGGAATGTCATCCCTATGGTCAATAGGTAGTGGTATGTGTAGAGATGGTGGTGGTGGTAGTAGTGTAGGTGATGGTAATGCGGCAGTAACTGCATCAACAAAGGCCTGAGTAGAGGCTATCCTGAGTGTCTAGATTTGGGTTAGATACCCAGATGATGGTAGTAATGATGATGGCACAGGTGGTGATGATGAATGTGCAGATGGGGCCGTGCACCTAGCAAGGCGCTCCCCTGCAAAGGGTGGTGATAGTGAGATAGGTAGTGATGGTAATGGAGTAGGCATGGCTAGAAGTCTCTCAACCTCTGCCTCTGGTGGAAGGGATATGGAAGCCTGAAGCCGGATAGTAATCCTAGCTCCAGTGGTAGTAATGTCAGTGGGGGTGGTGGTATAACAGGCTATGTTCCCTCAGGTGGGGAAACAGGCTTAACAGTAGGTACAACAACAATGGAGTTGGCCGGAGCTAAGTGCTCCTCCTCCTCCTCCTCCTCCTCATCATCATTGGCGTCATCCTCAGATGAATCACAGTCATCATCATCTCCATCATCTCCCTCATCCACGGGATAGTCAACCGGACCATCCTCTATCTCATCATCCTCATACTCCTCTGGATCCTCCTCGGGATCCGACTCAACAACATACCTTGGTAACTCAGTAGTAGGTGAATCAACAGGAGGTAATGGCTGCTCCTCAACCGAAAACACATGCTCATCCTCCAATGGTATATACTCAGGGTATATAGGCTCTGGCACATAGTCAGGATCATGTGGCAATATGAACATAGGCTCATGCTCATCCTCATCCTGTGGTACTAGTGGTGTCTGAATAAGAGACTGTGGGGCGGCCTCTGGTGAATCTGGCTACACCATGTCGAAGAAGCGGATACCCCAGAATGGTACATCCTCAGATGAAATAAATGTATACGTGACTGCAGAATCTGATGAAGACATGACTGTTGTAAAAAGTAAAAAGAACTTATATAAGTATTAATTATAAGTCTCTTATAGTAATATACGTAGTATAATTTATATACGCGTATATCAATCATGCAAGCACTTAGTAAACTACTAATGCTAAAATAGTGTATGTAATGTAAGCATATATGCTAGATTGCAAACAAGTAATGTATGTGTGTCCTGTGCAAACCCTATTTGTGAATGCAGTGTTTGAAAATGGTTATAGTCCAGACAAAAACTTTTGACCTAGTTCTCTATAACCTTGGCTCTGGTACCAATCTGTAACACCTCCAAATCTGGGTAGCAGTAGAATATTAAATATCCGAGGGCGTTACTTCATAGATCAATAGCACAAGATATGAGAACGACCACTAAACGTGTCATTTTAAAAAGATACATTGGTTTAAACAAAATACTTGTTCATTACATAAGCTCATGGCTTCAAATTGTTCGGCAATATAAGTAAAGATTTCGTTTTATAACAAATGTTCCCAAAATGTAATACGCCTAAAATCTTTAGTACTGACTCTCCAAAGAGTGACCCCCAATGTATCTTGGCACCTCGTGCCTTATTGACCTGAGAAAACATGCTTAAAACGTCAACATAAAGTTGGTGAATTCATAGGTTTATGTAAATCAATTGAAGGACCGCAAGATTTCCATGTGTATGATTAAGCAACAGATGCAAACATCATAAAAAGTAATTACGTTTTCCTAAGCTCATGACATTGAAGCTCGACATGTATGAATGCAATAAATTGCCAACATTTGCTCGTGAATGATGTTCTAACCTGCAACATCCTAAATCCGACATGGTATGCGTTTGTTGTCCTGCAAACCGGCACAGTGAGCGCTACTCACCTAAACAGGGACGTCAATCCCAAATAGATCTATTTATAACACTCGCACTTACAACCTAGTAATTGACAGTTCATGATAATGGGCTCAGTGGGTTATCGCTACTTAGGCAAACACGTAATCATTGTATAAAATGTACACTTGCGTCTAATTTGTAAAACAAAGCATGTTCTCACCCCAAAGATGTAAATCATTTAAATAATTGTAAAGCATGGGGATATGAACTCACCTTAGTAGGTAGTCCCCTGTGAATGATAAATATATCCAAGTATGGCAAATGAATCTCGCCGTCAAATACCTAAGTAAATACGGTTAGTCTTAGCCTACAAGTTTAGGCTAACGACTTAATGCATAAACTATAATAAATTGCTAGTTTATATATACTTTTATCACATGTGTGGTGTGCACATGTTTATTGTATTTGTCTTTACTTGATGGCTCTTAGGAATATGTACGACTATATGCTTCTAAGCATACCCGGTGTAAAGTATTAATAATAAATATACTTATTTATTATTCACGTGTTTGTTTAAGTATCCGTATTATACCATCACCAGTCCGATACCATATATGTTTATTTACAATCACTTTCGTTCATAAAATACCCTTAGGTTTTCTATATTTTCCAAATCAGTCCCCATGTTTATGAAGCTAGGTTAATTACATTTTAAACCCTTAGGTTCCTATATTTACACCTTTAGCCCTTTAACTTAAGAAAAGTACTGTTGGGAATTATATTTAAGTTGATAAGACAAAACACGAATGAAACCAGATGGAAATAAAAGGACCAAAGTCGTCATCGTGAGATTCTACAAGATGAAGAAGAAAATAAAGATTTGGTCAAAAAGAGATAAAGATGAAGAGATAAAGATGAATACTTAATTGATTTACTCATTAATATCTTTTAATAGTTTCCATATAAAGCTTTGACTCCTTATGCTATAAAAGGAGGTCCAGGCATATTGTTTTAATTATCCATCCATAGCATAGTCGACTGATGAGAGTCTAATAGTAAAGGTGTGTGTGTACACCATAGTTAGATAGTTAGTAGATGTGTTATAGACATCTATGTATTAGTTAGTTTAGCCCCAAGAATCATTTGATCTTGGGGATATAGATTAATAGTAGTAAAACCTTGTTTGATATTATTGCTTTCTTATTATTCCGCACTTGTTTATTACTCATTCATTCACAATGTAAACCTAAAGGTGTGTGTGTGTGTACTCTAGGCGTCAAGTCTTTGTAAGACGCCTAGGTTTAGTAGCTAGCTTAGTAGTATAGTAAGCCTTTGTATCCTAATCAAATACAATGAAAGGCTTAATGATTAGTAGTAACACATTGTTCTTAATTATGATTGTATTATTTGTTATTCCGCTAGATCATGGTTATGATATCCTAGATGAGCTAGATAGATTTAACATGTGGTATCAGAGCCTCGTGGCTCTTGATCTAGGATCTACAAGGTGTCATGTTGATGTCCATGGTGTTCTTGAAGGCCACAAAACCCTAATTCTGAAAATGATATGGTTCGATCATATTTATCTCTGCTTGATTTGATTTTGTTCTTCATAAGATGTTTATTGCATAACATAATAATGCTGCATTTTGGTCTGGGACCAACCCCATTATTATTTCAATGGACTATGGGATGTGAGTATGGGAAATCAACGTGATGAACTGATTGCGAGGATATAAATTTTATGTTTGTCTCTTAGTATTATAGCGCATTTTTAAACCCTTTAGTATTTTTGTTTGTGATTTGATCTGAGATAGTTGCACTTGGGCGGTTATGGGGTGGTAGGTAGAGGGTCCTTCAATGAGCCATATCTTGTATGTTATAGCACGGTTTTGGTCTGCACCATTTTAGAAGAAAGAAGAGTGTGTAGGTGGTGGGTAGCTGGGTGGGGTTGGGTTAGGTGCGGTTTGTGATCTAGGGTTGCTTATTGTTACTACTGTGTCGCGCGTGGTTACTCAGGGTATGGTGGGCGGGGTTATGATGGGGTGGGCAACGAGGGGTGCGGGGGCGAGGCAAAGGGGTATGGTATCTGGCCGACTGGGCGGGGGGGCACGTGGGGTAGTTTCGGGGAGGAGCGGGGACTTCTGGAGGTAGGGGCAGGGGCTGCGGGTGATGGGGCTAGGGTGGGGGAGTGGATGAGGGGTTGGGGAGTGGGTAGTGGTGTTTGTAGGAGGGAAGTGGGGAGGGGGGGAGCGTAGTGGAGACGGGGTTTGAGGTCTGTGGGTGGCGGGGGGAGTGGGAGGCTAGTGAGCGGTTTTGAGGGCGGTGAGGAGGGGGGGAGGAGGCTGGCTGATTGTTGAGGGTGGGGTATGGCAGTGGGGGCTTGTGGTGAGGGTGTAGTGGGGGGGGAGCGAGGGCTGGTGTCGGGTGAATTGCGAGCGTTGGGAAGGGAATGGGGGTGGGGATGGGTATCGACGGGGTGGTGCGTGTGGGGGTGGCGGAGTTGGGGATCGGGGAGGTGGGTTTGAGCTGTTGGTAGGTGGGTTTGGACGTTGGTGAGCTCTAGGAAGGTGGATCGGGACCGTTTGTGTGCTGCTTTTGTTCATTTTGTTGGGTAGTTTGTGTTTTATTGGAAGTGTCAGGGTGTTATTTGTTTTAGAGGGTCCAGGGTGGGGCGTATATGGCTTGTGGTTGTATGTGGGGGTCGGGGGGTGGTGTGATTGGGGAGGGGTTGTAGGTTTTTATTCATTTGGTTTTGCTTATTGAGTTTGTAGTTTTTGTGAGTTTTGGATGATTCGGGTTGCGTGCTGTTCGAGGTTTCGGGTGGGTGTGTTCTGTTCTTGTTTGATCGTGTGGAGTGCGTGGTTTCGTCTTGTGTTGATTTTCTATGATTATGCGCTTGCAGTGTGCTTGGTGGGGGGTGGGTCGGTTTGGGGGCTTGAGGTTGGCGATGGGGCTCGATCGGCAAAGGGGTTGCGTAGTTTGGGGGCGGACGGGGGGAGTTGTGTGTGAAGGTCGGGTGAGGGGTGTGAGGGGTGTGAGTTGGAGTGGAGTTGGGGGGGGGGCGGGGGGAGGGGTTTGGGTGATGGGGCCGGTTGTCGTTGGTTGTGGTTGCGTATGCGTGGTTGGCATTAGGGTAGGGTCGGGGCGTCGATCTGGGCGGTTAGGGCACTGGTTGCTGTTGTGGGGGTTTAGGAGTTGAGTTGAGGGTGGATTATTTTTTGTTGTTGGCACGGGGCGTCCTTTTGGATAGGTTCAGAGGTGGTTTGTATTGGGTTTGCGGGTAGCGGATGGAGAGGGGGGTGTGCTAGGCGTGGTGGGGGTTCGGACTAAGTTTGTGTTTGTTGGTGTGGAGGGGTGATTAAGGGGTGGTTGCTTGTCGACTTTTTGCATGTTTTGATTTTTTTTGTTGTGAGATGGTTTATTTTTATGGCCTTTTCGGGCGGGTGTCTGGTACTTTGGGCTTGCCAGAGTTGTTTTTGAGGGAGGCGGCTAGGAGCGGGGGGAAGGATCGACGCGGTTTTTTTAGTTTCCGTTGTTTTTTATTTTCTTTATGTTTGCTTTTTGGCTTTTTTTGGGTTTTTTTATTTCTGTTTTTCTGTTGCACTGCTGTCTGTTTTTTTTCTGGGGCTTGAGTTATTTTGTTTCGGGTATTTATTTTTGATGTTATTGCTGTTTTTCGCGACTGTTTTTTTGATTTGTTAGTATAGTGGGGCGGTTTTTTAGGTGCTTTTGGCTGGGGGTTTTGCTTTCGGCGTGTTGGGTGTGTTTGTTGACGAGTATTGTGGCTTGGGTTTATCTATTTTGTTTTGCAGTGTGTTTGTGTTGAGTCGGTGTGAGTGGTTGGGAATGTGTGTCTTTTGTCTCGATTTTTGTTTTTGAAGTCTTTTATGTTCTTTTATGCTTTATTGCTTTGCTTGTATGTTTTTATTATTTTGCATTTTTTTATAGTTAATCTCATTTATTTTCTTGGTTTGGGTGTATTGGGTTGTTTATTTTATTTTTATTTTTTGTTTTTGTGTTCTTTTTATTTTGTTTTCTTTGTCTTTATTTTGATATCTTTCGCCTTATTTATTTTTTATTTATTACTTTTTTTGTTATTTTTAGTTTTCTTTTTATTTAGTGTGACATATTTTACAGTTGTTTTGTTGATGAGTTTTTTTTGTTTTCTTTTTGCATTTGATACGTAGTTTTTTTTTTTAAGACCCACCCCCCCCCCAAAAAAACCACTAAACATAAAAAATTGCGGTTCTTTTAATTTCTTTTTCTGTAGTTTTGCTTTCTATGTCTTTTTTGTATTTTTTTTGTTTTCTTAGTTGTGTCCTGTGTTTTTCTTTCTGTACGGCCCTTACTTTAATTGTTGTTCTTTTTATTTTTGTATTTGTTTTTTTTAGTTTATCCTTTGCTACTTGTTCATTCCTAGTTGCCTTTTTTTATGTCTTTTTCTTTCAAATTTGCTATACGCTTTACTTTTGTCTTTTTGTTGCTGGTATGTCTTCTGTTCACTTTTTTGCAGATCAATGATAGTTTTACAGCCACTCAGCAACAGTCAGTGACATTTGAGACAGAAATATGGTCATTAATGACTTGTTCGACAATATAAGTAAAGATTTTGGTTTATAACAAATGTTCCCAAAATGTAATACGCCCCAAATCTTTAGTACTGACTCTCCAAAGAGTGACCCCCAATGTATCTTGGCACCTCGTGCCTTATTGACCTGAGAAAAACATGCTTAAAACGTCAACATAAAGTTGGTGAATTCATAGGTTTATGTAAATCAATTGAAGGACCGCAAGATTTCCAAGTGTATGATTAAGCAACAGATGCAAACATCATAAAAAGTAATTACGTTTTCCTAAGCTCATGACACTGAAGCTCGACATGTATGAATGCAAATAAATTGCCAACATTGCCCGTGAATGATGTTCTAACCCGCAACATCCCAAATCCGACATGGTATACGTTTGTTGTCCGACAAACCGGCACAGTGAGCGCTACTCACCCAAACGGGGATGTCAATCCCAAATAGATCTATTTATAACATTCACGCTCACAATCTAGTAATTGACAGTTCATGATAAGGGCTCAGTGGGTTATCGCTACTTAGGCAAACACGTAATCATAGTATAAAATGTACACTTGCGTCCAATTTGTAAAACAAAGCATGTTCTCACCCCAAAGATGTAAATCATTTAAATAATTGTAAAACATGGGGCTATGAACTCACCTTAGTAAGTAGTCCTCTGAAAATGGTAAATATATCCAAGTAAAAGAATCACACCGTCAAATACCTAAGTAAATACGGCCAGTCTTAGTCTACAAGTTTAGGCTAATGACTTAATGTAAATAAATTGCTGGTTTATATATACTGTTATCACTTGTGTGGTGGTGCACATGTTTATTGTATTTGTCTTTACTTGATGACTCTTGGGAAGGTATACGATTACACACGTTTAAACACATGTATAACATTATTAATAAATATACATATTTATTAAGTCGTGGTTTAATTTGTATAATATCCGACAAAGATTATAACTTGTCCGATTTGTTAAGTGTTTATTAAAATCACTTTTGTTCATATAATACCCTTAGGTTTTCTATATTTACAAAAACAGTTTCTATGTTTATGAAATATAATATTTACATTTTAAACCCCTAGGTTTCTATATTTACACCTTTAGTCCTTTAACTTAAGAAAAATACACTTTTGGTCCTTGTACTTTCAAACAGTCCCTCAAGTTTCAGAATTGACAAAAATAGCCCCTAGACTTTATAAAAACAGTTTTTGGCAGTTTCTACCCTAAGTTTCCAATTTTGACACTTTTAGTCCCTTAACTTACAAAAATTATATTTTAAGCCCAATTAAGTTCTAACAAGTGGCAATAGGTTCTATTAAGCTCCAATAAGTCATATAAGCTGTGGCAGCTTATAAATAAGCTCGGATGAGCTTACTTAGGCTTATTGGACCTTATTGGGCCCGTTATGGTCCAATAAGCAATTTACCTGTCCAATCTAGTTTTCAAAGGTACATAAGCCCTCATTAAGCTTATTGAAACTGTTTGGCTTAAAAATAAGCTCGGATGAGCTTATTTTGAGCTTATTGGACTCGTTAGCCCAATAACTCTAGCCCGAAAGGTTTTTAAAGTCCATTAGCGTTTCAATACATGATCCAACTTATTTTTCTTATCTCATTAAGCTCTTATGATTATAATTAAGCTGTTTTTATTGTATGGCTTATTCAATAAGCTAATAAGCCTTGTTAGTGGGCTTTTGGGCCCATTATGAACTCGATAAGCCTTTTAAGCTTTTAGGCTTGATCTCTTAAGGTCCATTAGCTACTTAGACTTCCTATAAGCCCTAACTTTCACTCTTACTTCCCCCAATAAGCTGTTAGAGCTTATTTGGCTGTTGGGCCCGTATTATGCCTCGTAAAGGCTTGATAAGTTCGTTAGTGGCCCGATAGGACTAATTTTCGTGACTTACTATCTAACAAAGTTAAATAAGCTCTTAACCCATCAATAAGCTCAAGTGAGCTTAATAATAAGCCGTGGGTCCCAACTAACGGGCTGTTGGGCCCATTAACGTCTGTTAGTGGACTGTTTGGCCCAACGAGACCCATTAGTGGCCCGTAAGAGGAGTTGAGGGTTCGTTAGGACCACTAGTACCAAAACAACTTGCTTAGTATTCCTTAGTCCTGATTTATCACATACGAACGTTTAATAACTTCGTATACACCTTCCCAAGCCACGTCATTTCATTCTCTTTAAAAGTTTACGTGTGGATTTATTTATTTCAAGTGTAAGTGTTTGTATTCACCTTGGTTTCCTTACTCAAAGTTAAATGAAAATGTTAGCACATATTTTATCATGTCTAGCACCACACAAGATTTTGTATACGAATTCATGTGTACGTGTACCATGCACGGGTTAAACCATGCATGTTCCTACTCACGTACATTGGTAAATTTCAATATATCGCGACCCATATAACTAGATAAGAAGAAAACAAATGAGATATGGATGTGTATGGCTTAGTACGTGACTTACAATAGTCCTAGCGATTTGGTTCGAGTTAGGAAGACAACCCAATGTATTATACACGATCGAATAACAACCCAAAGCTCCAAAGCTTAGTAAATACCCAAGTCTTGGCTCGTGAACCTTCTTATGCCCTTGTATGAATACCCTAGTACCACTTATATGTTCGAGTGAGCTTATATGTGTATGAGACGAATTGTTTGGGTTCGGTTATGGTATTATTCGAACACAAGGAGAGAAATGGGGATGGTTTTTGCTTGAGAGAGTGTTTAGGAATTGTAAGAAGTGTTTAAGGTAAATGTGAGTGGGTATATATAGGCTCATGAGCTAGTTAGGTTTCCTTGTCCCTAATCAAACCAAACCGTGCCCTAAGTTAGTGGTTTTGAGGGTTCTAGTTATCAAGACATGGTTTTGTCTTAAACCACCTAGTACATTCCTTAATTACATGATATATGTACAAGATTTACATGAGATTTGAAGATCTTTGATTGTATATATGTTGTTGGTGACCGCGGGTATCAAGAGGCACAAAGAGAGCAAAAATGGTTATTAACCATTGGGTAATAGGCTAGTTAGAGACAAGTTGTACATGTTTTAATTAAACATAGGTTGTACATGTACTTAGGGGATATTAGGGAGATTTTCCTAGTTGATTTTGTGTGGGTGACGAGTAGGATCAAGGGGAAAGGGAGGTTTTTGAAACCTTACTAGGATTATACAAGTACAAGGTTTAATTAAGAGATAATGGTACAAATGTGTAAGTATCCAAATGTTTTATGGTTTTTGTTTACTTATATTCGGCCATAATGGCTTAATAACACAAGATTTGAATAAATTTTGTGTTTAAGGTTTAAAAGTGGGTATTGGTTTGAGTCTAGGTAAGTCTAGGTATTTCCGAGGTGTGTCTAAATGTATTTTATTGCGAAACGTAAGCCTTTTACGTGACCAATAAAAATAAAATACGCAAAGTTAATAATTATCTTCTTAATAATTATATAACACTTGCTTGACGTAAACCTTAATTTATCTGGTGTCCGTTTACGTTAAAGGATTATTTCTAGTCTACGCGATTTAGCTTAAAAGTTAAATTAAAAGTAAACGCGTATCGGACTAAAATAAATAGTGACGAATAATAGGAGTCGTAAAATGACCTGAAATTGAGAAATGTTACAGTCTCCACCCGTTAAAAGAGCTTTGTCCTCAAAGCTTAAGACCTTGTAGTGGATGACGAAGCCCGGTTTGTGAAAAGTTGTGGGTATTTCTGTTTGAACGAATCTTCACGTTCCCAGGTGAACTCAGGACCTCTCCTAGAGTTCCAACGAACCTTAACCAATGGTATCCGGCTTCGCTTTAATCGTTTGATCTCCCGTTCCATGATTTCAACGGGCTCTTCCACAAACTGGAGCTTATCATCAATGTGAATTCCTTCCAACGACATGGCTAATGGTTCGTCAGCGTAACATTTCTTCAGATTAGACACATGGAAAGTATGGTGAACCCTGCTCAACTCTTGAGGAAGTTCCAGCCTGTAGGCAACCTTTCCAACCTTGGCTAACACCTTGAAAGGTCCAACATATCTCGGGTTTAACTTGCCCCGCTTACCGAATCGTACAACCCATTTCTAAGGTGAGACCTTGAGCATAACCTTATCCCCAACTTCAATATTCATTTTAATCAATCTGCTGCCATTTTAAAAAAGTTTGAAATAAAGGTTTGAATATTTTAATATTAAAAGTAATACTTTACCAAACGTGCATGCACGGTTTACACTGCTTCTTATTAAATTTTTAATTTTAGACCAAACCGCTATGTACAAATCCTAATCAAACTGCTACATAGAATATTAGGCAAGCCTTACCACTAAATTAATCTAGCAAAATCAGCCTACTAGCAAGCATAGCAAACCACCATAAAGAAAAACCAAACATAAGTTCAATTTTCTTTCATTTAGGCTACTCAAAACACAATTCAAGGCATCCTAGATCATTTAAATCTCCTAGCACGCGTTTAAAACAACCTAATCTAACACATTACATCCAATGTGAGCATTAAGCAATCATTTTAAGCCACAAAATTCATTAAGCACCTAAGGGGGACAAGCAAACTGGTTATAGTTATATGTGACTGACTTCTAACCTATAACCACTCATACCACATCATATTGCAACAACAACAAACAGCCATTGACTTTTAAAAGTCAAATCGCCGTCGAAGATAATCAAAGCAATCATTCAAGGGATTAACGATCTGAAATAAGCATCAAATATACATCATTACACCCTAAGGAACAAATCCTAGCAACTAGATCATCACACCAAACACTACTATGGAATTTTCTCAACCACGCATGCAAAATTCAATCTAACCATCTAATGTGTTTGATTTAACCAAGAATAGCAATGATCGAGTAAATATCAATCCTAAATGCACCTACCCCAGCAATCAATTTCCATTTTCAAACACCATTTAAATTTTTAAAAACCCTAGGTCTAATATTTAGAGATTCACGAAGATTTAGAGCGTTTTGTTTCAATTCCTTCAACTTAAAGTATCAATTAATGATAGATAACAAGTTTCAAAGAATACCTTAGCACAAAACTATCACAGATTTGAGAATTAGAGAATGGCGATCGTGGTGGCAGTTTACGAGTGTATGTGTGTGTTTTATAAGTTTGACCAAATGAGTGGAGGTTTGACCAGACAACGCAAACTGCCACCTTTTATACCCCTTAGTTTCAAGTTGTCAGATTTGGTCCTTGGTCTTTCTACACACTTTATTACTTGGTTTAAGTATTTCTAAGGTTAACTTAGTTTGGGAAATGGCAGATTTAGACCCTATTGTTTATAAAAGCTAGGAAACACATAGCAAATTATATTTAAGTCCCTAAACATTCTAATAAATGACAATATTGGCCCTTTGAGTTAAATTAATTAACTCCCCCTCAGCCTCTCAAACCATTATACCTTCTCTTTCAATACAAAAAAACCTAGTTCCATTTAATGTGTGATGATTTTGAAACCCGTTTTGCTGCAAAAATATGAAATCACTCTTCTCTTAAACATTGGACTGTAGACATTGTTTGAGTGATAGAAAATTCTTTTAAAAATCTTTTTCTGATGAGAGACTGAGATGACTGATTTAGTTTTGAAAGACAACACCTTTTCCACCATGGTTAACACAAATAATTTTGAAGAATCAATTAAGAAAAAATTATTTGGTTAGAAAAAGAAGACTTCTCTTCTTGAAGAAGAAATAACGCACTGAAACGTACATTATTCCCATGATGCATGGATATAAAGTAATCCATGCCCGGGAAAAATTAATTACCCGTTGTTAGGAACAACTGTCTTTTTGACGACATGCTTTCCTCAGATTTAAAAGCGGGTTGCAGTCAGAAATAACTGCAAGCCATAAAGACATGTTTTAAAAGGTTTGAACTTCTGCTCGAACTTTATTTAAAGACCCGTGTCATTATTGAATGACATTTCTAGGTCCGTAAATATTATCGATTTTCAGAAGACATGTCTTGAAAAATATTTTTGGTATTTTCTATTTTCTGATTTTTATGGTTTTTGTAGGTTTTATATTTTTGTATTTTTCTTTTTGTTTTTAAATATATACATAGGATACATGAAGACCATCCTTTACTCATCCTCCCCTTCTTGAAGACGTTTAAGGGTTTCCGGAGTCATACTCTTCATTCCAAGTCGCGGGAGTAGAAATTCGAACCGCTCTCTTGGTAATGCCTTTGTGAATATGTCCGCCAGTTGGTAATCCGTCGTCACAAAGTAAAGTTCAACCACGCCATTCTCGACTTGCTCTCTTATGAAATGGTGACGTATGTCGATGTGCTTTGACCGGGAGTGCTGGACATTGTTGCAGCAGAGAGCGATAACACTTTTGTTATCACAATACAGAGGTATATTATTGAATGCAAAGCCGTAGTCCGTTAGCTGTGATCTCATCCAAAGTATCTGAGCACAACATCCAGACATGGCAATGTATTCAGCCTCTGTGGTTGAGATAGCAGTGCTTTTCTGCTTCTTCGATGACCAGCTCACTAATTTGTCTCCAAGAAACTGAGCACTTCCCGACGTACTTCTCCTTGTATCTTGACAACCTGCATGGTCAGCGTCTGCATAGGCCGTTAGTGCCATAGCGGTGTCCTTCGGATACCAAAGACCCCAGTTAATGGTGCCTCGAAGGTACCAAAAGACCCGCTTAATTGCCTCAAGGTGCTTTTTGGTAGGCTTAGCCTGATACCTAGCACACATGCACACGGCGAATACAAGGTCTGGCCTACTGGTAGTGAGGTACATTAATGAGCCGACCATTCCTCAAAATTGAGTCTAGTCAACCAGAATCCCTAACAGGTCCTCATCTAGTTTTGATCTATCAACCATTGGTGTATCTACAAGGTCAGACTTATCTATTCCATATTTAGTTAAAATTTACAGAGCATATTTTGATTGATTAATGAAGATGGCTCTGGGACTTTGAGAAACTTGTAATTCTAAGAAAAATGACATTTTCCCCATCATTGACATCTAAAATTTTGAACTCATCTCTTTGGAAAATATGTCACAAGCTTTAGGATCAGTCGAGGCAAATATAATATCATCTACGTAAATTTGAACAAGAAGAATATGTTTGCCTGTTTTCCGGGTGAATAACGTAGGATCCACTACACCCTTGGAGAACTTGTTATCCAGAAGAAACCTTGATAAGGTGTTATACCACGCCCGTGGAGCCTGCTTTAGACCATAAAGAGCCTTCTTCAGACGATAGACGTGTGTTGGGTGATCTGGATCAACAAAGCCCTCGGGTTGACTAACGTAGACTTCTTCTTTCAGCTCGCCATTCAGGAATGCAGTCTTGACATCCATCTGGTAGATGATCATGTTTTTGCTGGCGGCATTTGCAATGAAGATTCTGATAGCCTCTATCCGTGCAACCGGTGCAAATGATTCCTCAAAATCGATACCCTCCTCTTGACGATATCCCTTCGCTACTAACCGTGCCTTGTTCTTCAGAACATCACCATACTCATCAAGCTTGACTTTGTAAATCCACTTGAGAGCGATTATCATTACACAGTCTGGTTTTGGAACTAATTCCCATACTTGAAGCCGATCAAATTCGTGAATTTCTTCTTGCATAGCTTCAAACCAGCAAGCTTCATCCATGGCAGTCTTGACATTCTTGGGTTCGACTTTTGAAAGTACAGAATTGTACAAACACCACAAGGCATCGGTAGCTAACTGTTTTCTGGTGGATACCGGACGAGAAGGATTACCGATTACATTATCCATTGGGTGATCCTTGGACCATTTTCTGAGATGATTATGTGGTTGAATAACTTGAGTGGATTCAGCTGAACTAACATCCCTTGATGATGACTCTTCAGAACTAGGTTCTAGAGCAAACACGTTTACAAAGGGATTGTCTTCAGCTTGAGCAAAAGGATTGTCTTTGATAGTGGGTCCAGCTGCAACACCTTGATGTGAGATAGGAGGTTGTACTACGGAGGATGACGGTGAATGACTTGTTGACGGTGCATCTTGATCAATGGTTGTAGAAGAAGGTGTACCGGCTGAAACAACTGGAACTTGAACTGCAGGAGCAGGAGGTACCGGTCTTTCAACACTTGGGGGTTCTAAGTATTCATCGAACATCGGTTGGAATAAAATCTCCAAATCTTTATTAGTAGGGGGTACATAAGGAGCTGTAGGGACTGGATTTGGTACGAGCCCTGAACTCATTTGTCCAGACGTCTACAAAATAGGCTCGGGTCCTGTACTGATGTGCACAGGAGTCATTTGCTCAGTCAGCTCATCAAATTACACGTGAATTGTTTCCATGATTCGTTAGGTTCTTTTGTTGTAGATTCTATAACCCTTCTTATTGGGAGTATAACCAACAAAAATCCCAATATCTGTTATTGCTTTTAATTTTCCAAGATCTTCGTTGTCATTTGTAGGGTAACAAAGAGCACAAAAAACTCTAAGAAATTTAAGATCAGGTTTCTTATCATGCACAAGCTCATATGGGGTTTTGTTATGACGAGTATGAATTAAGGATCGGTTTTGGGTGTAGCAAGCAGTAGCAACAGCTTCTGCCCATAGAAACATCAAAGCTTTTGAAATATCAGCATTATCCGAGTAGCTACCACAAGAGTTCGATTCTGTCTTTCGACAATGTCGTTCTGTTGATGAGTTCTCGGAACAGAATTTTGGTAAAAGATGTCGACATTTTCATAGTATTCCGTCAGAACTTGATTAACAAATTCAATGTCATTGTCTGTTCGGATGTATCTAACAGTTTTGTTGAGGCCAACTTGTATTTGCTTTAGAAATTTGATGACGAACTTCGAAGTTTCATCTTTTGATCTCAAAAACTTAACCCAAGTAAATCTTGAATAATCATCTACGATGACCAAAATGTATTTCTTCCCATCAATACTCTGCACTCTCATTGGTCCACTCAAGTTTATGTGAAGGGTATGTAAGACTTCCATAATGGTGTTTCTAGATTTAGGTTTGTGGGTATATTTCTTGTTTTTGCCTAGTTGACAAGTAGAGCAAAGATGGTCTTTCTCAAACTTTAACCTTGGTAGGCCTCTTACCAGATCTTTTCGTGTAAGATCATTGATGGTACTAAAGTTCAAATGGTTTAACTGGCGATGCCACAACCATGATTTATTCTTGGAGGCTTTGGACAATAAGTAGATTGGGGAGGACTTCATCATGTCTTCAACAGAGATAGTATACAGATTTGAGCCACGAGAACCTTTAAGTAAATCCACACCATCTTCATTTCTAACATAACATGTTTGTTTTCTGAATTCAACTTCAAGATCTGAATCACAAATTACCCTAAAGAAAAGAGATTGTGTCTAAGTCCTTCCACATAATATACCCTAGAGATCACACTGTCACCAATCACGTAATCTCCATAACCCATGATAGCACCAAAATGACCATTCCCGAATCTAACTGTCCTGATGAACTTTTTCATGAAATTCTTGAGTAGACCAAAATGATCATTCCTGAATCTAACTGTCCCGATGAACTTTTTCACGAAATTTTTGAGCCGTGAGCGATTCCCCGTCATATGTTTTGAGCAGCCTGAATCTAAATACCAAATGACGATTTGTACGACCTGCATTTGAAAACAGACGAAAATAGAGAGTTTGGTATGATGGTACCCTAATTTATATTGGGGTCCTGTTGGTTAGCAGAAACAGTAGTATATTGCACATAATCATCAATTGAATGTGTCTCAGTTGTAGTGGGAATGCCATTGGAAACTGCCTTTTCCTATTTGTTTTTACGTTTGTATCTAGTTAATGGTTTCTGAGAAATGTTATTAAATCTCTCAGTGATCACAATTTTACTAGAACTAACATGTAGAGGTTGCATTAGGGGAACTACTTTAGATTTAATAAACCTAGTTAAAGGGCACTGTTCTCCTAAAGTGAATTTCCTTCCAGTGGGCTTCCACTAATAACCAACATTAGGAAATAGTTTCCCAGTTGCTTTCTAAACTTGCTTAACTGTGCTCGAAACATTTTTAATAGTGGGGGCATTTACAGACTTCAAATATTTCATAACACACTTATAAGAATTCGAATTAATTACAGTACGCGTAGAGCTAATACTAGAATCAACATGATTCTTTTGTTTCAATTTAGACTTATTGTTCCTAGGGTGGGCTTCTACTTTCTTCTTGTTGTCACTTTTAGCTGGCAAGATCCTATTGTTCTTTGTATTACTCCTAGGCTTTGACTCGCTAGCTTTAGTGAAACTGTTTACTCCTATAGAAAGAATCATAGGCACATTAGTCTTTTGTTATTTCTGTTGCTCAACATGTGTTTGTGTGTTTTTATTTGAAGTAACGCATGGTTCCTTTAAAGTAACTTGCTTTTTCCTATTTAGCCTTTTTATCTCATTTATTATATTCTTTTAGACAATTGCCAATCACATATTCGAACAATTCCTGAGATCTCTTAGTGTAAAAGCAGGCATTTCCAAGTGCATTATCAAATGGTTTTTCAATCCTAGCTTCTTCTACTATCTCACAAAGTGTTTCTACACTTTCCTTAAGGTGTTCGAGATAATCTAGATGAACTTCCTATTATTCCTATTGCGAGGGGGAATTGGTTCAACATTGATGATACATACCAGGGGTAAGCACTTTTGGTTTTACAGTAGGCATAGTGACGCATTGCATTTTTCCTTTTAATTGGGCCTTTAGTTTCTCATTTTTAGTTAACAGAGAAGTTGTCTTTTCAATAGTTTTAGCACGCGTTATCTTAATAGACTCATACAATTTCTTGTAATGCTGCTTAACTTTTTCATTCTCTGTCCTAGAAAGTTCATTTTGTTCTTGAAGAGCATTGACTTTTTCTGTTAATTCTATGTTCTAAAACTCTAAGGCCTTAAAGTCAAGAATACGATCTGCCTCACTACGTCTCTCATTCATTTGAGAGATTTGCTCTTTCAACTTTCTAATCGCGTTGTCCTTTCTTTGAAGGGAAGCTTTCATTTTGTTGATTTCAAAGATTGTGTCAAATTCAGGAGTATCCTGAGATGGTTGTGATTTGTTGTTTCTAAAACGTTCTTTAAGATTTTGATACTTTTATTGCAAATTTAGGTGATCTATCTCAAATTGGAAAAAATGTTTTATCATCTCACTATGATCATCTTTTTGAATCTTATGTTTTAATTTAGAAAGTTCAGCTTTAAGTTCCAGACAACGTGCTTGTTCTACAGTGTAAGCGTCATGCGTTTCAAAAAATTTAGATACAATATTCCCATCATTCAAAACACTATACAACACTTCAATAGTTAACAAATAAGCAATCAGATTATTATTTTAAATGAGAATATTTTTCCTTTCAATGTCCGCACATTGCTTGTCCACAGCATTTTATTCAACCTCAGCTTCCATTTGTTCAAAAATTTATTTCATTTCTTTAACTTCTTTAACAAGAGCCGTTTGGATTCCCTCAAAATGTTCTTTAAGCATTTTGAAAAATGGAATTACCTCAATAAGGTAACATTCCTTTGTTTATTCGAAACCCCTTTCCCCTTCTGTGAGACCACATGGTGTAATTCTCTTTTTACAAGTTTTATCAAATTCCGCAAAAAGTTGTGTGAGTGTATAAATATTATTTTTCACTTGAATTTTTGTTGGAAGAACTCTGGGGACAAGCTTTGCAGGTGTATTGGGTGGATACACCGTCATTTTGGACATGGGTTTCGGGGTCAAGTCTTTGATATCTGAGGACCAAAATATCTGTTCTGGGGTCAACTGTCTCTGTGGTGTAAAGTTAGCAAGATAATTCTCTTTTGAGTAATCAGGGGGTGCAATCTTAATCTTACTATCAACCTACAAAGAGCTTTTCATTTTCTCAAGCATACCAATTCTAGTTTTCTCAGCTATCTTAAGAGTATCCTCTGAGTCAGCACAACAGCTTGGGGGTTTATGTTGTGGTTTGACTTATTTCTGGGAACGATTATAGAGAGCAGGTTGATTTGCTTTGCTTTTGTTGAGATATAGGGATGTTGGTTGCATTATGGCCTTAATGGGGAGTCGGCTTCTGTTATTGGTGTGGGTTTTCATATCTTATGGTTTGTGTGATGTGGACTTAGCTTGTTGAGTTTAATTTATCTTCAACCTTTTCGGGTTGGGGGATGGGGTTGATTGGATGATTTGGGGTATGTGGGGCGGGAGGGGGTATTGCCGGGTTCTTACTTGGGTGTCAGCGGGCGGGGTGGTTTATGTGTGGTCTTGACTATTTCATGACCATTATAGAGAGCAGGTTGAACTTGCTTTGCTTTTGTGAGATATAAGGGATTTTTGTAGCCTATTGCTACCTTTTTCTTTTCATCATAAAAAGGTTTTGGTTTACATAACATATGTACTGTTTGAAGAGACTAATCTTGTTTGTATAATTTATCTTCAACCTTTTCTTTTAATTGTTTCATGTTAAGAAATTCTTCAAGGTACTTATTTTCTTTCTGTTTAAAATCCTGTTTCAACATTGTGACCTCTTCTTTTATTAACTTGTTATGGTTAATGGTAGAATTAAGTTGCATTTTAACAGAATGAAGTTCCTTTTTCAACAATTCTTCCTGAACATTACAGTCTCGAATAATTATTCTGATTTGTTCATCAATCTTTTGTTCTCGTTCAGTTAATTCAAACCTTGCCCTTTTTCATAAAGTTGGACTTGTTCCTTATATCTTGCAAGTTCAGCAGTTAATGATTCATTAACTACTTTGTTCTGCTCATTTGTAGAGACACATTGGGCAGACTGTTCATACATATCATTTATTATTATCATTAAAGCATCATTTGGCATAGAAGATACATTACTTTGTACAACTTGCAATGCGTTGTCCTTCACATACTACTCATACAGAATAATATTACTATCACTCGTATATTCAGCATCTGAGTCAACAATGTAGTTTGGTTGTACAGCGTTTTACATCTCGTGTACTTCATCACCAACACTATCTACATAGTTATCATGATCTTGTACCTCAGATAGAATGTCCGAATCATATGATGGGCTAGCTTCATCATAGATTAGATCGACTGATGATAGATTTGCCATGAACATGGTTTGTGCAGTAGGAGCCTCATCAACATCAGAATCAAAAACATCACATTGATCAACTTGAAAGACGTTGTCCTCATTGAGTGCCAAATCTTGTACTGGTGCCTCATCCACATCATCATAAAATGTGTTAGTCTGTCCACCTGCAATAAACAGTAAATGCTCATCATCCAAAACCGCTCCATTCTCCCGAGCTTGCATCAGCAACATCTTCTTCTTGAAGTATTCTGAATTCTGTGGTCGCTTTAGTTGAGTGCAGTTTATTGCTATGTGCCCTATTCCATTGTAATTATAACACTTAATCTGCCTTGCTTGACTAGGATTTGCATTACCCACTCTGTTCTGAACTCCCTCATTCCCAGCTGTAACTGCTACCCTAGCATAATTCCCCTGACCTATGTTCTGTCTACCCTAAACATTCTGAACAACAACCTTGCCGTTTGAACTGTAGCTTGGTTCTTTATGTTAGATGAGGTTCGAAGTTGATTGTTGGTTTGAGGAAGGTGTGTTTTGTAGGATTTCACGTGTAGGGCAACTGTTTTGGTTAAATTTTCAATCAAGTCATTAGTTGGGGAAAGACTTAAATCAGGTTGTGTGTTATTAGCAAATTGTGGTTGATAGTTAATTGGAGGGACATATGCAGATTGTGGAATAACGGATGATTATGAAGGGACTGATGAGGTGAAACATTGGACACTAAGGCAAGAGGATCAATAGCATGTTGATTGTATCTTTCCAGCATCATCTTGTTCTCATTAGCATATGCCTCGTGTTGCTTTAAGTAAGCATACAGCTAATCATAGTTGGATTGTTTCAAGCCTCTGTTCAGTTTGACTGCAGTCACGAATCTACCTCATTCAGGCAACATGTTGTTCACAAACTTTGAGTTAAGCTGCATTTTGGGCATTAGTCATCTTGATGTTTCGCATGTTGTTAATGACCTTTGTAAATCTAACATAGTATTCGTAAATGGTTTCTCCTTTGTTCTGACAAAAGTGTTCAAATTCATCGTACAATTGTGATTCGCGTTCATCTTTTGTTAACTCAGAACCCTCGAGGAGCATCTTCACATTATCCCAAATGTCTTTGGCATTAGTGTAGTGATTGATGAGTGTGTAGATGTCTTTTGGTAAGCCTTGAAGTAGAATATTCAATGCATGAATGTCAGCTTTAAACCTCTCCTTTTCTTCTGGCGTTAGATCAGCAAAGACTCTATCCTGTTCTGGTCCTAGATGAAGTGCACCTTCAACACCTTCAGCAAGTGTTTCTCTGAATTTTCCCATCTTAAATGGACCTTCATCAATCGACCTAAGTATGTTTACCTCATTATCTTTTCCCAGACAGTACAAATGAATACGTTGTTGCCAAGACTCAAAGTCAGTCATATCAAGCATTGGTAGGCGGGTATCAGAACTGGCACACTGGATATCTTCAGAAAGATTAGCCATCATATTTGATTGTGAAATGATATGAGCTGATCGTTCAATAATTAGTGAGTGTATGTTAAAAGTGGTGAAATTAAGTTGAAGTGTTTTGTTGTTTTGGGTTTGTTAAGTCTTAAGTTTGAAAGTAGGAAAAATTGTCCAAGTGTCCAAACAGTGTCTCAAACCGCTGCCTAGGAGGTCAAACCGCTGCCTAGACAAACCGTTGTTAAAAAGAAAAAATTAACCCAAACCGCTACTATCAAAAGGCTAGGAAGAAATCACAGCCAAACCGTTACCCAGAAATCAAAACGCCAGAGGTTCGTTTAGTAAACCGCTGTAAGTTATAAATCTTCTAAACCTACAAACAAACCGCTATGGTAAACCGCTACCAAGTCAAACCGCTACAGGTAAACCGCTATGAGTACTAATTCTCAAACCGCTACGAAGACTAAATACCAAACTGCCGCCAAGAAATCAAATTGGCAGAGGTTTGTTTCCCAAATCGCCTTGAAAAAAAATCTTCGAAACTGTAAACCGCTGTTAGTAAACCGCTACCTACTAAATGCCAAACCGTTGTCCTAAACCGCTGTCAAGTAAGATAAACTTATGTGCTAATAGGATAAACCGCTGGCACAGTACGATCTAACAAACCGCCAGTATAGTACTTGATCTGCCATACCACTGCGATAAACAAAGAACAGTATACCAAACCGCCGCGAAGAAAAAACGTACCTTTTCACCTAAAAATCACCCTTTTGAACGTTTTTGCTTGGATTCTTTTGCACAACTAAGTACTAGAAGACTATAAGAACTAGAAACACCTAAACTTTAACATTACAAACATCAAAATCTAGGAAAAATTGAAGAACGAGCTAAGAACTTAGAAAAGTACAGATGTTGATCTAAACCAAGCAACAAAACGCACATACATACGATCTAATCATCCCATGAGCTCTGATACCAATTGTAGGATATTAGATATCATAACACAATGAGAAGATTTAGGTTGAGGCAATTTCTAGAGAGAAATACTAGAGAGAAACTTTATAGTGAGAGAAAATGGAATGCTTGTATTGAGAAATAACTAACCACCTCTTCCATGGCATGGAAGAGGCTTATATAGTGATTACAAAACTGGCCCTTTGGCCTTGGTATGGGCTTACACATGTGGGTTTAATACCCGGCCCAATATCGTTTGTCATACGATTAACTATTAACTACGAGCTACGTTAAACTGTAAAATACACGGGGTGACCGAGTCTTTTTCTTATATCTAACACTATAAACAACAACAACAAAACCAAATGTACCAACAACAATCTCAGATGTAGCGTCCACATATGTCATCACCATCGTACCAATCTCAAACTTCTCAACATTTTTCTCTGGTTAACCATTTGGATCTTGATGACGAATTTGAGCCATTATTTGATGATGCTCTAAGTCAAGGTTCGAGTGGTCCATCCGTACCCGTTCAAGATGGCCCTCCTATAAAAAATAAGTATACAAAAGATTTCAATAATCCAAGAAGACAGAGAACCAATCAAATAAACCATGGAGCCTTAAGGAAGAGATAGTCTTGTGTAAAGCTTGGATAAACACGTCCAAGAATAGCATTGAAGGAAATGATAAAAAAGTCTTTTGGGTTGTCACTCGCCACTTCAGACTGAACATAATGTGGTTTTAATCTGAACGACGAATCAACTGATTTAGAGGATATAAAGGTTCGATAGGTTTGACCAACGGGTCAGGACAACGCTAATAAGAAAGGAGTGGCATCGTCCTTTGTTCGTTCATATTCTTCAGCTGTTGGTGCACCTGCTCTTATTGGCCAGTTTGTCGATAAATGGAAAAACACTGCATCGTGTATATTTTCAACCAGGAAGGAATTCTCGTATAAGTATTTGATAATAAAGGAGAAACAATTAGAATGGGAAGAACATGCGCATGAAATTAGAGAGATTGAGGCTTGCATAATCCAAGGAATTGGAAAAACATAGGCTTTCACACCAGAGTGAAGAACTTGAGCTGCAACGGCAAAAGTTTCAATTTAAACAAGAAGCAAAAATGGAGAGAGACATCATGTTCTATAATAAACCTGATGACCATTTGACCGGGAGACAACAAGAGAGGGTTTTGGAATTTGAAGCAAAAAATCAAGGAGCAATATAATTAAGACTCTTAGTTTAAGTTTTAAAATTTTATTTTAATGTTTTTTTATTTGAATTACTAATGTAATGTTTTTTTAGTTATTAATGAAATTATAACTTAAAAAAAGATTTGGTCATGCATTTGGTCACCATTACGGGCATTTAGTCATGCATCTCTTAAAATAATAAAGCTGAGTTGTCGTTGAGGTGACACGGGTGACCCAAGTTACCTAAGATCACCATTACTACTAGTCTAAAAGTTCTAACATTATCTGATGATAGTCACAATAAACCAATCTTGAGTCGTTACATTATATCCTTATATTGCACTTTCTCATTATTTTTACCATCGTCAGAATTATGTTACGTTTACCTATACTTTACTAATATGTTACGTTTACCTATACTTTACAAAAAAACACGCTCACACATAAAATTCTTGGTGAGGATAAGAATTGGGACCAAAAGGTTAAGGCGTTTTACAATAAGTATTATTGAGATGTGCTTATACCATAGTAAATAATAATACGGTTCTAGATACGTGAGCCTATGGGGTCATACACGTATACATTGAGACACTACATTTATAATATAATTAATATATCTATAGTATATATATTAATTATATTAGTATTCATTTTACGATTTACTTAACACTCGTTAGTTAGTCCGTTTGACGAATAATTATTGTTAGGCCTTTTAATTAATATGTAATTGACATGTTAATTAACCAAGTCCAATAATTAATATGGTAAGCCCATATTAAGGGGGGATGATCGGCCTAAGCAAAAGAAAAGAAAGAAAAAGAGCTAACTTGGTCCGTAAGTCATTGTATTGTATTAAGGTTAGCCTAAAACTCACTCTATAAATACAGTGACATTAGAAACAAGATTGCTAATCCTTCTTCTCTTCTTTTACCCTCAAACGATCAAATCTTAATCCCTTTTAGGGTTTCTAGTATTAAACAAGAACAAGGTTTTGTTTATTTGTTCGTGAATCAAGAACTAGCATTCGTGTAGTGTTTAAGATGTGTAGTGTGGACTAATTCCATAAAAGGGAACCTACTTTGGTATCTATATTTGTTTCATGGGTTTTAAGGTAGAACAAAGGGTGTCCGTTGCTTCCATTGATCACACGATTCATTGCGATAAGAGGTTAGTAGCATTTATATAATTGTTAACCTATGTGCATCATATGTGATCCCTTTGGGACATTCTTAGTTGCTATACATGTAATTATATGTGATAATATATGTTAAATCCCAACAGTGGCATCACGAGCAATCGTATGGTGTCTAGGTTACACTAATATATATAAATTTGACCTAAAACGCATGCTTTGCTTGATTTTCTGTACATGCTTTTTGACATCCCTTAGGGCTTATTTTCTTGCTTAAAACTGACCCTACTAACTCATAAAACATTTCTTGAAAACCCCATGTCATTGATTTACGTATACAAATCATTAAATTTTTAATTGTTACAAATCCTACGTGTTTTTTGCTTATTTGTTATTGTTACTTGTTTAATTTGAATCCATAAAAAACACATGCATGTTTGCCATGGAAAATAAGTCTAACCTATTGTAGCTTGAGAATGTTAAAGTGTTAATACGTGATACGTGAAATATTCAAGGATCTTTGATTATATGAACTATTCGTACTAAAAAAGTTGTTTACCGTCACTTTGATTCGAATTAGACAGCCAAATTTTGGTGGTAGATTCACGACTCATAGGCTTACAACTTTCTTGTTTACTACAAAAGTAAAGGATGACTCCTAGGATTTTTTGGGTCCTAAAGTCGACTAAAAACAGAAATTGCTTGCTGATTTTAAGACTATCAAGGGTTCTACTTGTATTGGATATAATTCTAAAAGCAGTGGGAGTCTTGGAGAAAGTCAGAGCAAAAAGGTTGAAGACAAGTGATGTGTCAGCTCAAGAACAACAAGAAAGTGATAATCAGGATAAGATTATTAATCTTCAACAATGGGCAGTGCTAGTTAGAGAAGAGACTTCAGTGGATATTACACCTTCAGCAGCCAAGACTCCTATCTATGATTGGAAAATATTCAAGGACAAGCTAAGAGAAGTATACTAGATATTTAGAGTTGGTCAAGCACCAAAGGTATATCCTTATTTTGAGTCTATACTTAAGGATTTTGACAGAGATGAGTTGAAGACACTATGGAAGCTAGTCAAAGATAGGTTCAAGACAGAACTCCCAAAGAGTGATCTGGAAAAATGTCTGTTTTGGCCTCTAAAGGTCATGTTTGAACCTATTGCTACTAATCTCCTATGACAGTTTGAAGCTCCTATCAAGAGTTGGAAGATGTACAAGTCATGTAGTGTTCACTACTTGTCAATGGAAGGTATGATTATCTACATGCTTAATGATGTTGAGTATCCTTTCCCAAAGTCTACACTTCAGAAGATGCTAGCTCACAAGTGTAAAGTAAGTGAGTTCAATGAAGATTTGATTCAGATGATTAATCTTATTAGAGGACAGCTCAAGAAGGATTAAGGTGTTTGAAGCATCCTCTCCAGGAAATCATTTTATTCTGGAAACTTGATATGAAGGAGAAGTATCAAGTTTAAGGGAGGATTGTTGGGAATAAAATGTGTAAAAACATGTAATCTTAAGATCAAACCAAAAACAAGAGTGAGATGTGGGTTGTGATGTTAGAGATAGAGAATGGATGAATTTTATTACTATGGAATGTGAAAAATATGGAACAACCAACCCCTCTCCAAGGCTAGGAGAGGGATTATATTCTACATGTTGTGACCGGCCCATGGGATCTAATGGGCTTCCCATGGACCCTGGGCCAGGCTAGTTTGCTTAACTAACATTACACATACTACGAGCTAAGACTTAATATAACTTGGGAGTGACCGATACTTTTTGTGTTTCCAACAATCTCCCCCTAAGGGAGGTCACTCCATTTTACAAAACTTTTAAGCCTAGCATACTATGCTTTGTCTTTAGTCTTTAGCTCATCCTTTTGGCATTCTCTTGTGAATATGTTGTAGTGATCATTGATTCCTGGATTGAGCTTGTTCCTTGACCTTGTATTTGACATTGTGATCTTGAGCATCTTGAGATCATCAACCAAGCACAATCTCTTTATGCAATTTTGTAACTTTGCCATCTTGTGGACTTGCAACTTTTGGACCGACATGCTCATACCTTTCTTGAATGGTTGACTTGAAGAACTTTAATGTTATGTCTTTATTGAGATTTGTTAACTATAATACTTCGTCACTTCGAGAAAGACATTCGGTATCAGAGTAGCGGAAGTCTTGAAATATGTATTTGAGCCTTTCATGAAGTCCTTATGTTTGTCTATTGTGTATGAGCATGTGGCTATGGATCCAGTGAGTCAGCTGGAATCAGGAACCTCCACCACCATCTTTAAATAGCCTGCACGAAAACAGTTAGTAATAAAGTTGGGGGACGAATATGGCTTTGTCATTTGCCCAGGTTTGGTTGGAGAAACCTTCAAATCCGTGAGGATCGACCTGTGATCAGATAGATTCAATTTAAGAAGAATCTTTTTGACAGGATTTACAGCTGTAGTATTGAATCTTTCTAATACATAAGTATTAGATTCATCGTACTCAGCATGTTCTCATTATTGGAACGTCTCAAAGCAGACAGCACGATAAGAGTAAACCAGTGAGTTACTATCTCACCGATTGATATAGAAAATCGATTTGAAAATCAATCAGTGTATCACTTGCCAAAATGTTTTTGTGATACTCCAAAAGTGTTAATCATTTCAAAAATTCATTAACAACCGTTGATCCATTTCTTGGAACAAGTTTGATTCTTATAGAATCGCACCATCGTTTCTTTCCAGTTGTCACAAGTTTGATTCATAAAGAATCGCACAAGTTACCTACCATGAGCTTGTTTGATGTTGGCTCAAGCAGGATTTCCATCTTCATTGTAAATGAATTCACTCTGATGTTCTGGCAAAATCACAAGGATAATGTGTAGGACTCTTAATATATATCTTGTAATTCACATTGCGTGACTTAGCAAGCAGAATTTGACAAGTGTCCTAATGAGATTTATGGATGATCTCTCTTGGCTCTAGACTTAATAGTACACTTTGATTTTAGTGATCGGAGGCTGGAGCAGACTGCCACCTTTTCAATATCAACTAACTCGGAGTGAGAAAGTCAATAGAAATGCGTGTAATCTCCGTGAGAAATGAAACAAGAGTCTTTTGAGAGACCTTGAGTGGCTAGGGAGGGTTGTGCATAGCGTCACTGGGTCCATGACAGTCTTCAATATCAGACAACACCTTAGTGTTTCTGACAGCATATGTATTGACCCGGTTTCTGCCTAAGTGTATGGAGGGCTTCTTTCTTTTCACCCTTTATCCTTACATTTCTTTTTCATTCTTCAACCCCTTCAATGCTTACTGAGACTTCATAACTAACACCTTGTTGGGTTTGTTCCAGTGATAGCTCCATCTCAGTCGGCATTATTCCCGATTCTCACTTTTTCTCCTTTTTAATCATACCTAAGGACATCTACACTAACTAGTGGATATCCCTGGGTAGATCCCTCCGGTTCTGGCTGGATCATGGGATTTGAATACCTATACCTAACCACCTTATAACTCCATAAAATTAAGTACATGGTCGGTCTTTTAGGGTATTCCATCACCATTACAAACCAAAATCATTGAAAAATTCATTCAAAGTGTTTGATATAAATATCAAAAGGTTTACACTTTGAATGTTTTTAATCATCACTAAAAGCTCCCCCTTAACATGTGCATCGTAATCGTAGTACATGCTAAGTGTGGAGTGCATCGAGTCCATTTTAATTGATTACTTCTATCAATATACATTAAGTCCAGGTTAATCACATTTTCTCCCCTTATCCAAAATGTTAATCCCTTGATATTTTGGATATCAATTGATTAACCGTTTGGGGACAAAATGATGTATTCTAGCAGATTGGAACATATTATTGCTCCCCCTCAACTTTTGAGGGTTTATAAGATGGTGCCGAGTACAATTATTTGAAAGATTTTGAATTTACTAAGAAATTCTTGAAAAATTTGTACTCGAGCACATCTTATTTTTCACCAAAAATCTACACTAGTTATTAACATATTCACAAGATAAAAGTATTTACGAGGATTGACCTTATAAGATGTGAACAACATATGATAAATCATATGGTCCTTTGTAGTAGCCGTAAGTCATCCCCGTATGGTCTTCCACCAACAAATCTCTCCAAACTCCGGAAGATCCTCCTTGTCTTTAATCTTTTGTCAATTGCCTGAATCATAGCTCTTGCATTCACTTTGTCCCGTTGGCTCCAAAAAGTCTGAGGCAGATACTCCATTCTGATTCCCTTGAGGCGATCATTCAGAGCAGTCCGAACATCATCGAGAGTACCATCGCTAAACTTGTGTAGTTCATCAATGCGCATCAATCTGTTCTTCTTGTCTTTGTTCTCATAGATGAATCCTCTGGGATCGGAGTATGGTGTGTAAGCGTCTCTTCTTCTCAAATTGGATCTGTATGTGTCAGGCTTTGTGAGGTTGAGTTTCTTTTGATAGCTTTCAACACCCAATTGAAGGTCTTCCACACGCCTTTGGATGACAACACTTCTTGTGAACATTCTTAAGGAGACATTAAATGTAATACGTTCTTCAACGTTGAGATTTGTCTACTTTTCTTGTACGAGAAGAAGTAGCATGTCTTCAATGTCTTGTATACAAAGTCTGTGAAAATCGCCTTCTTTGAACTTGTAAAGAATGTCGTCATCCCTACATACAGTGATCCAGTCAAGATGCTTGTAGTTTTGCCATTCGACTATTTCCACCTTCGTGACAGCGATAATTTTTCTCTTTGAGTAGACATCACGAGCTGATTCCCTTATGATGGCAAATGCATAGAATTGTCTTCGCTTTTTGCCCCAATGTGAGATTCCCTAGAGTGCAAATTTGTCGTAGTTGACTATCACTTGACTCCACATTGAGTTGGGCACTAAGTCTGTAGGTCCTTATCAACAGGATCTCAATGAGCCTTAAACGACTTATAGTCCTTTGAATAAATCCAAAGATACTATGAGAGACAATAACCGTGAATACAAATATTGACGCGGAATATCAATATCTATACCAAGATGAACACAAGAACAAAATACTAAACTTGCTATTACTATTACTATTTGATTGTGAATACTCAATCAACTCATCTGTTTACAATACTATACTATGTTCCTTTTATAAACTTAAGGAACCCTAAACGCGTTAAGAGATAATGCTTATCTCTTCCTAGATTAACGCTAATTGATAACTATTACTATAATTACAAACAGACTTAACTGTCTAATTAAACAGTATTAACTTTAATACTGTCAGACTTAAGTTAATGCTGGCAGACTTAACTTGCTCTACCAGACTTAACTTCTATACTAACAGTACTAACTATTACTCTATCAGTACTAACTTGAACTAACAGACTTAACTTTAATACTAACAGTATTAATTTTGTTTACAATATTTTCCTAATAAAGTCTTCTATCCATTTAATATGCCCGTAATCTGCAGCCTTGGTCTTCGTAACTGAAGTAGAGTACTTCTGGCTTGACTCACCACTACGTAGGTACTCAAGGTCGTTATTAATGAAGTGATGAAAGGGTATGACATGACGACCTTAAGAATTTGGAACCAACGGTAGTGGCTTTCGCAGATCATGAGGATATTGGCGGCCTTCGGGGTTGATCCAGTCCAATTTTTCTGTTGTGGCTTTGTAGACTTCTTCACAAAAGTATTCAAGTTCAGTCAAGCTCTTGCATGTTCCTTTCATCAGCTTAAATGTTGGACCTGCTAACAACTCAGGTGTTAGTGTTTTAACATTTAGCCGGTTCATCACAAAAGCGGAGAAGTCAAATGTAGTGTCTGTTAGCTCATCGAATGACTCTCGAGGGTCTTGTCTTTTTGCCAGATTGCTTAGCCAAGGTTGGACGGATTCATGAGCGGCAGGGACAGACTTGTTCCATGCATGATTAGGAGAAGGCAGTCGTTTAGGTTGTTGAAACCAGTCAGGAAGATGATGGACCTCTTCTTCTCCTTGTTCATCATGGACACCTGTTACAAACTCCTGGTGTTCAGGTGCTTCAAAGACATCTGTAGATTGCATAGTTTCCTCTACAGGAGTAGATTGGCTAGCATATTGCTTGTGAGTCTTATAGCCTATAGTAGTCTTTCCTGCTGTCATGGTTGTCGTTCTCTTGGAGCACTGGTAGATTCAGGTTCTTTTCCTGACCTTCTTCTTTTGGACCCCCGGTCTGTTCCAGCGGAGGGTTCTTGATCATCATCTGCTCCGTCTCGAGGTCTTTTTATTGTGACCGTATCACCATAAGTCTCTAGCAGAATTTTGTCGGCTTCATACGCATCAACTAATGCCTGGTAGAGCTGCCTTTGAATGTCTGACCTGTTGATAGAGTTGTTAGCTTCCATCTTGTCAATTAAGATCTTTTTCAGCTCAAGTTCTGAAAGATTAGCAGCTACAGCATGAGACGTCTTGGCTTCCTTTGATGATCGTACCAGAACCTCAGACTCGAGTTGTTCGTTTACTAACTTCTCAATTTTTGGAGTGATCTTCGAGACTTCTTTCTTGACTTGTTCCTTGATTACTTTCTTCATTCCTTCATCGATTGAATCAAGGAATTGTTGATTTTCAGTATGAGCCTCTTCTCGAATTCTATCATACTTCAGTTGGACTGCAACATCCACTGCTTCCTGCATTTTATTTGCCAGGTACTTGTCAACGATGCCAGGAATGGAGGAGAGTGCTTCTGTATATTGATTTGTTTGTCTGAGTTCCGAGAAGTTGTCTTCTAACGCTTTAAGTCTGTAGTCAAAACCAAACAACGAGCCAAAGTCAGGAAGATTTTGTAATGAGGAACTTGGAGTAGTAGCCGGTGTCAGGATTGGTGGTTGTTGTAATTGAATGAAGAGAGGATTCGGTGTTGGAGGACGATTGGTTGGGACAAAGAAGGATGGCTCCGCAATGGTAGTGACAGGAATCTCTATTAGTGAGGTGGCTTCAGCTTGTTGTCCAAATATAGCATCAACACCGGTATCTTGATTTGGATTTAGCATGTTGGAGACGAAGCCAGATGATACAGAAGAGCTCTGTTGTTGACCATCAGGATTTACCGGAGTTAGGGTCACATGAGTGTCTTCAATTTCCTGGGTTGCTTGAACCTGGGGCAATATAACATCTGTCATTACATCATCTCTTCCTTCAAGATTGGCATTGGTATCTTTGTCCGCCTCATTTCCTTGGTCCTCTACATATGTAGCATCTTCATCCGACTTTTCTCCTTCAGCATCCACTCCTTCAACATCATTGTCACTTTCTTCATCATCTGAGGATGACACATGAGAGGGTGTATGAACTATAGGATCGAAGGTATCATCTTCATCAGTTTCCTCTTCATGTGTTGTTTCATCATCATGAGTTGTGAGCTTTGGATGAATGAAATCATCCCCATCATCTTCTGAATCAGTCTGTGCTTCATCATCATCATCTTGAACGTTTTCTTCATCGTCATCATTTTCATCATCTTGAGCCTTTTCATCATCGTCAATATTCTTATCATCGACATCTTTATCATCAGCTTGATCATCTTCACTCGACCTCCAGGAGATATCGGGAACCCCTGGTGAAACACCAGTTCCTTCATCTGCACCAGACCCGCTGGCATGAGAGCTGTGAGTCTCTTTACGGCTTCTCTTGGTGATTATCTTGAGTTGCTCAGCTTCTGTTAACGCCGCCTCAGAAATAGTCTCTAACTCTTTAGCCTTCTGCTTTCCTTTTCCAGACTTCTTTTCTTTCTTTTCTTTAGGGATTGCGGGAGACTTCAGCTTAGTGATTGCATCAGTATCAGCTTTCTTCTTACTTCCTTTTGTCTTTGGAGGAATCGTTCCTGAAGCAATAGCATAATACTCTTTGTATGATTCAGAGTTGCGGATGTCCTCGTTGGTTAATGCTACTGGCAAGATAGTCCCGTACAACTGAGTGTCTTCATTCCTTGAGATGACATTGATTGTTGTGAACATTGGGTCATCTCTGGCATAATGCCAATTTACCTTGTTTCTTCGAGGAATTGAAGGGTCTTTATCCATGACAAAGTTGACGACTAGCTTGGTGAAACGAGGATAGTACATCGCATTGCCCTTCTTCGTATTTTTGTTCTCAATCTGGTAAATGAAGTCCTCCCACAGAAGATATGCATAATCAACCTTCTTCTTATTGTACATACCCCACAAGATTTGAGCTTGAGAAAGACGAAGACTGTCGTAGGATGGTTTACCACTGAGACATTTGTTGATGATAGCAGCAAATGATCTCCAGGGTTGATGCAGCTTATTGACATTAACATCAGTGATCTTCCTTATTTCTCCAGAGTGACCAAGACTGGCTAGAAATGCGAGAATCTCCTTCTCAAGAGGTGGTTCTTCAAACTTCTTATTACCGACTTTAGGGCAAATTTGAAGAATGTCTCTGAATTGATCAAGATTGAGAATGTGCTTTTTGTTATTCATCTTGAATCTGACAGATCGGTTATGAACATAAGCAGAGGCCCAGAATTCTTGCATATAGATCTCTGGAACATCAGCTGAAACTTGGAATGCCTTGTAGAACGGAGTGAGTTTTAACACATCGTAGGCTACTTGAAGAGTTGCTTCCTTTGATGTGACATCCGAGCTCAAACGAAGATTACATTTACCAATCTTAAGTCGGTTGGCAGGAGCAACTAAAGCATCATCCAAAGCAATCTGATCTGCTATTTTGATTTCCATGAGACTGTTTAAGAAAGAGTGAGTGCAGTTTATAATGAGACACAATCATTCATACATGAGAACCTTTATGACCTTTAGCACTTTTTAAGATCAATCATCTTAGATAGACTAATAGCGTATGAGACAAAGGCACATATCCTAACAACTATGTTGAATGTAGTTAACCTTGGTTTTGTCAGGCTTTTAATGTCTATTTTAACCTAAGAGACTTGTTTAATTTAACCTTAGTTAAAAAAAATCTGATCTTAAGTATGTTAATTCGAAACTGGTTAAGTGTTAAACATCTTCACTCGTTCGGTCCACAAAGAATACTCCTCGATCGGTCCATACTAAGTGTCACTCGTTCGGTCTATTTGATGATTCACTAGTTCGATCCATATTGAATCCACTCGTTCGGTCCTCACTAGGTTTCACTCATTCGATCCTCACTATGATTCACTCGTTCGGTCCTTACTAGGATTCACTCGTTCGGTCCATTCCATGATTCACTCGTTCAATCCTCAATAAGATTCACTCGTTCGGTCCTTACGATGATTCACTCGTTCGATCCTTACGATGATTCACTCGTTCGATCCTCAATAAGATTCACTCGTTCGGTCCTTACGATGATTCACTCGTTCGATCCTCAATAAGATTCACTCGTTCGGTCCGTATTACAAACCACTCGATCGGTTCTCTTTATATTGACACTCGTTCGGTCCACACTTTATATCACTCGATCGATTCACTCTACACTACACTCGTTCGGTCCACATTTTATATCTCTCAATCAGTTCACACTACTAATCACTCGTTCGGTTCATACGTTTTTATGCTCGTTCGATTCATACATATTTTGATCGTTCGGTTTCTTAAGGTTTTACTAGATCTATTCTAACAATTAACAATCTAACAATGTTGATCTCAAGGAAAACCTTACCACTACTCTAGCATATCCAGGACACCATGTTATAACATTCCCACACAAAACTCATAGTATTTATACATTATTTTGCATATTTCTATATTTTCGAGTACAAAACAGTCAAAAACATGATTAAATCACAATGAATGATAAAACTTGATTAACCTACACATATATTATACCTAACACTACAAAATCCCTCAATTAATTTGAAGTTTTAACCACATTTTGATTTTAAGAACCCTAATTTTATAATTAGGGCATCTGCGATCAAAAGTGGAGAAAACGATCAATTCCTTTGGGATTCGAGTTGATTATGTGACAAAGGTCAAGATTTAAGTTATACCTTAGAGATGAAAATGATTGACTATGCTTGTTTGAGGTGATTCGATTGGAGAGTATGCGTGTGTGAGTTTGAGTGTGTTTGTGTGTGTGGAAACAGTGAAACTGAACGGGGTGGTAGGGTTTAGGATGTAATTTATTATCATTTCAACTTTAGCACATTTGGCCCCTCTTGTTTAGATGACATCTAAGTTTTGCATTTAAGTTTTATAAGGTGAAATCAAGATAAACTATTAGCACTTTTGGTCCCTAAAGTTTTATACTCGCACACCTATAGACTTAAATTAGCAAACTACACCCTAAAGGCATAAACAAGTAACACATCAGGCACAAGCTAGTTAAACTTAATTAACTTTCTATCAAGAGATACTACGTTATTGTAAAAAAAACTTTTTCTTTTTAACAGCTCATTTTATCATGACAAAGACATTTGACATTCTCTCCCCCTCAAACAATGACCCGTTTTCTATTGAAAGAGCTGTAGTCGTTGTTTGAGAAGTCAAATGTTAGATGAAAAAAGATTTTCAGATGATGGAATGAATTTATTTTTGAAAAACAACAAACACCATGGTAAATAAGATTTCTCTTATTTTGACAAATAAATGCACTGAAACGTACACTTATTTGATATAGGAAGCACGGGTTGTGATGCAAAGTAATCACAAGCCTTTGCATGGTCATAAAGTAGACCATGCCCGAGAATAAATTCCCGTTGAGAGGTCAAGATTTCTTTTTGAAATACTTGCCTTTAAGATGATGACCGGGTTGCTATCTGAAATAATAGCAAGCCATTTGGCATGTTTTGAAAACATTTGAAACTTCTGCTCGAACTTCATTTACAGGCTTGTATCATTGTTGAATGACATTTCTAAGACCGTAAATGTTATCGATTTTTAGAAGACATGCCATTTGAAAACTTCTTTTTGTATTTTTCTCATTTTTTAATTTTGTATTTTGTTTTTGAAAAATTTATATAAAAAGAAAATATTTTTGGTTTTTCTGAGTTATATTATATACATATGATACAAAGGATATTCGAATAGGTACCACCACTATTCGTCAACGTCATCTGTCAACTTTTTCAGAGTCTCCGGCGTAAAACTTCGCATACCCAGCTTGTTGATTAGAAACTCAATTCTTTCTCTGCCAAGCGCTTTAGTGAAGATGTCCGTTAATTGATACTCCATATTGACAAAGTAGAGTTCGATCACACCATTTTCAACATGCTCTTTGATGAAGTAAAATCTGATGTCTATATGCTTGGATCTGGAATGTTAAACGTTGTTGCAACATAAGGCAATAGCGCTTTTGTTATCACATTACATTGGAATTTTATTGAATCCAAAGCCATAGTCGGTAAGTTGTGATCTCATCCAAAGGACTTGAGCACAACAACCGGACAACGCAATATATTTAGCTTCTGTACTAGATATCGCAGCGCTTTTCTGCCTTTTAGACGACTAGCTCACAAGTCTATCACCCAAAAGTTGTATACTGCCAGATGTGCTACGACGTGTATCTTGACAACCAGCATGATCCGCATCTGCAAATGCTGTTAGTGCAAAGGAAGAATCCTTCGGATACCAAAGACCCCGATGTACGGTTCCTTTTAGATACCGAAAGATCCTTTTTACCCCATGTTCATGTGAGCGGCAAATGCAAGAAAAATCCTTATAGCCTCTAATCTTGCAACCGGAGCAAAAGACTCTCAAATCAATTCCCTCTTCTGACTATAACCACGATGCCACTGAATAGAGCTTGTTTATAAGTACCTCCCAGTTCGAATCTACAGCTTCACTTGTAGATCCACTTCAAGGTAAAAAACCATAACTTATTTTGGTCAGGGTACGAGCTCACATAACTTGTAAGTCGTTCAAAACTCTTAATCTCATCTTACCATTTCTTTATTATTCCATCAGGATTGCTATCAAATTATCTTTATACGTCTTAGGGTTCAAACAGCATGAGGAAAGCAATGTATTAACAAAAAGAGCTTGCTCAGTAACTTCAGCCTTGTGGAAACTGTTCCGATCAAGTCCATCGATTATAATTTCATGTGGGGTGATCCTTAGTCCCATTTGCAATTGTGTTCAAAAATTGGTGATCAGAGCAACAATTGTATGAATATAACTGACGATAAAGATTGATCAGGAAGGGATTTCTGGAATTAAATACCAAAGTACGGAACATAACCTAATATGTGCAACTATCAATGTCATGAATGTCTTCTTCACATCTTTAGTAATGACGGAGGTTGAGTGTTGGTGTTTTTTAGAGTTACTGGTGATGCGCACTGTTCCAACTAATTGTTTGAGGAAGTGATCCGGTTGAAACAGCGGGAACTGGAGCAACTACTTTCATCAATGGAGCAATACTTCAGGGCTGGGAGATCACCACTTGTGGAGGGAAGTGAGTACTTCACAAACATCCGTTGAAACAATATATCCCCATCAGTTCTTAAGGTGGTACAAACTGTTTGAGGATGGGGGTTTGCACTATCCTGAACTGATTGTTGCAGGAGAACATTTCATGAAGTGCGTGTCCCAGACAGCTGTGTATTTCAAACCCTCGCAGGTCAGCTCATCAAAAGTCTACATGCATTTATTTCAATGATTCATTTGTACGTCGGTTGTAAAATTCAAAAAGCTTTCTTTATGGGTGCATGACTCAATGAAAAAACTAATATCAGATCATATTGTGGTTGTAACTTACCCAAGTTCTCACTATCATTTGTCGGATAGCAGAGTGCACCAAATACATGGAAAAACGATAAGTCGGGAGGTTTGTCATGTAAAATCTCATATGGTGTTTTGCCGTGACGAAGATGTATGATGGAACGATTTTGGGTGTAACATGCGGTAGCAACTGCTTTTGCCCATAAGAATAACAGAGCTTTTGCATAAATCAATATTGTGCGGGCAACTTCAATTAGCGTATGATTACGTCTTTCAACGACACCATTTTGCCATGGAGAGCGAGCAACAGATGTTGTAACAATCCGCATTTTTCACATCATTTTACGTCAATAAATATCCAACTATTTATTTTAAACTTTTTCGCGTTCACTTTTAATTTTCATCGTTTAGTTAAATCGCGTAAACTAAAAATCAACATTCAACGTAAACGGGCATCAAACAAGTAAAAGTTTACGTCAAGCAAGTGTTATATAATTATTACGAGGATAATTTATAACTTATCATATTTTATTTTTATTGGTTACGTAAAACGCTTACGTTTCGTAATAAAATACATTTAAGCATACGCGGAAGCACCTATACCCATCTATACTCAAACAAATACCCACTTTTATACCCAATACATAAAAACTAAATCATTTTTATGTTAAAACATCCATAGGGCCGGATCCACTAATAAGAAACACAAGACCAAAATTTAAATTCACTTTCAAGTAATAATGCACATGCTTATTCTTTCACCAAGTACACCATGGATCCAAGTCTACATAAATTGTCAAATCCCTCCTCCTAGGGAGGAGGAGAGGTCTTACACAAGTGTACCCTAAACCACTCTTTCATCCATGGTATAGCCTAAAACTTCCTAGTATATAAAGGAAAGACCAAAAGACTTAAACACATACACTTTCAACTAGCAAATAAATCAAACACTTTTCTCTCTTCCTTTGTCTGAAAGCCCACGGCTCAATTGGTTTTATAGCAAAATAACCAAATTTGTAGGGTCAGGGGTCCTACTGGCTGTATGAATAAAGGAAGGGTTGCCCAATATACCACGATAGTTTGTTGGATGGGATCTACTGTCTTTTACCCCCTCTTTATTCCTTCATCCCAGACATTTTTTTCGGGGGGGAGGGACTTCCTCCCACCCCACATGGGAGGTACTATCTACTGGGGGTCAACAAAGATTCTTAGCCATATTTCTTTTAGTGGATTCAACGACATATTTAAGGATTTGGGGTTTATGGGGAAAGATTATGGGGCCTCTGGGGTGGGACCTATTTGAACGAAACAATTGGGCAGGGGGGAAATTCTGGTCAGTCCTAAGTGAGAAAAAAACCGATATTTTACCCATCAGCGGGGGGGGACATCTTCTTGAAATTCTTGAAAAAAAAAAAAAAAACATTATTTTTCGCGGAAATAGAAGGGATTGCTTTCACCAAAGTTCTAGGAAGTTAGATTAACAGCAAATGGATAAATTAATTCATCGGGACATAGATTTTGGTACCAGTTTAGAAGTTCCTTGCCTTTCTCACGGATGGAACAGGAGTCAGGTTACCACTGGAGGCCCTTTTGAGAAAAAGTTCCAAATTTTGGATCTTCAGGAAATGAAAGGACAAAAACACATTATCATTTTGACCACGGGGGTCACGTTGGGGGTAGCTCTGTTTCAAACAACCCCCATTAAAAAGAAGCTTTTCTTTCAAAGGCCTTTGTAGGACGTAAGGTTAAGGGTTGTCCTGGGATCCTCACAAAAAAAAAACCAAAACTCCCGTTCCCGGGGTTGGCTGACCCATCATACCTCTTCTCGCAACGAATTACCATTTAGAAAAAAACGCAAGTACTGTTTTTGTTCACACCAATCCCATTTGATATGGATGGGGGACCCCATGGTTTCATTATGTGCAGCAAAACGCTACAAAAAAATAACAAAATAAAATTCGTGTTTTTACAAGCCTCTAAAATTCTTTGGTAACAACCGGATTAATGGCGGGGAAATGACTGCTTCAAAATCGATTTTCCCTCTTTATTGGGCGATAAAAAACAAACCACGACAGGGCGACTCTCCAAACCGAGCCATTGGTTTTTTCAGGAATTAATTACCTCCTAAACTCCATTCAAGGGGGCTAAATACCTTTATAGGGAAATATTCCACTTAATGAGGAGATTGGACAAATACTTTTTTGTCAAGGAGGAGGAAACCAAAACAACAAAGTTTCCCAAAACTTTCCAGGGGACGTTCCAAAATTCATTGGAAGTTCACTCTTGCTGTAAAGCTTTGGCAATCCAAACAAACATGCTTGGAGTGTTTTAAATGCGGGTTACTTTTCTTTATAAGTTCTTAGGTTCGGACTGATGTTTGGGAGGGAAAAAAAAGGGGGGGCCATTCATAGTAAGCAGGTACATAGGCTTGTTTCATTGGAGTTTTGGTTTAGTCGTTTTGTGGGGAAACTGGGTCTGTCGAAAGAGAGCCCAACCCGCATCTATATTTTCTCAAAAGTAGGGTGATTACTTAGGGTCCATTTGCTTATTGTGTTTCACGTAAACTTTGGTTGATTTCGGGGAGGGGGGAGGAACACAATTATATGGAATAAAAACATCTGGAGATGGAGGGACTTGATTCAGAAGTAACTTCTTTGGAATTTGGAAATACCAAAAATGTAAATGGTTTCGGTCATCATTTGCCCCTTATGTGGCAACTTCCAAAATTATCATTGGAATTTGTCTTCTTCATAACACATTTTCATGGGGAGATATAAAATTAGGAGTTTTGGGAAAAGTTTCGTATGTTTGTATGGAGGAGTTACCTTGGTGATGGTTGCATCTTGGATCAAACTGTAGTTGAGGAAAGGGGGGAGGCCAAATTTTTTGATACAAGGGCCATGTGTTTCAGGGTGCAACTGGGCTTCGGGGATTAGGAGCAAATTGAACTTCGGGTGTCTTTGTAAATTTCAAACATATAAGGCGGGGGATTAAAGCTGGTGGGACTCATCAAAAACCATTGGTTGAAAACAACAACAAATCCCAGTAAGGGATCTCGAAAGGTGGGTTCCAAAATGGTGTTGGAAGAAAGGGAGGGTTGTTTTGGCACGAGTCCTGAACTTGATTGTTTACATGGGAAAGTTCATATCAATGGGAAGTTAGCAGGGTTCTGAAACTTGCTTGTAATTTCAGGGAAAATGCCAGGAAAAAAGGCCCCATTGCGGTCAGCTCATCCAAAAGTCAACACATGGGAATGGTTTTCAATTATTCGGTGCTGGTACACGTCTGTTCTAAATCCGGAAATTGGGCTTTCTTGCGTGGGGTGCATTATCCACATGAAAAAAATTTTACCAAATGTCAGCCTTCGGGGTTGTTAAAAACTTGCCCATAATTTCTCGGCTAATTCATTTTCGTTGGGTAGCAAGTAGTGCACCCAAACACATGTAGAAATACGGAATAGATCGGGGATGGTTTTTTTTGCCATTTGTAAAAAGCTTTTTCGTATGGTGGTTTTTTTATCCGTTGGACGGGGGAGGGACGTTTTCATGGAACGATTTTTGGGGGTTTATATAAAACAGGCTTTCGTTGGCAACCGCTCCTTCGGGCCCAATTAGAAAAATAAAAGGGAGCTTTTTTGCATAATAATAAATTTAAACACATTAAGTGCGGGGCTGCTTCAATTTTAAAAGGCGGTACGATTTCGTCTTTCAAAAAAAAACAAAACCCCCCCACCGTTTTGGCTGTTGTGGGGGGAGGGGGCGTTTCTCTTTCAAATAGATGTTTTCCATTGAGAGGGATTGCCAACCTTCTATTTCATTTTTAATATTCACGGCCAATTGTCTAGATTAACCATAAAACTCAGTTTTTTTCCAAATTTATTCTGTTCTGATGCGGACGGAAAAATCGGTTTCCCCTTAAAAAGCCGTTTACTTGGTTCTCTTCAAAAAAAAATTGATCATTTAAAAAAGCTGGAGTCCTCATTCTTCTTGATCGCAAAAAACATTTTTTTAACCATGTAAAAATCGAGGGAGTAGTCGTCGGGGACAAAATAACGAGGGGGATGTTACTTCTTTGTTCCTTTGGGGGGGACACTCGCGGGGGACATCGCATTGGGCCCAACACAGGAGTTCCAATTATGCAATAGGATAGAATTTTTTCTTGGATTGGCTGTCCTCAAAATTATGGGGTTTGTGGGGGGTTTCTTTTGAACCTTTTTGCCTAATGCACATTTTGGAAGGAACATAATAGTGATCCCTTTTCCAAAACTTGAGTTTTAGGGGGAAAGACCGCGGGAAAAAACAAGGTCCATGGTTTCTGGCTTGATGATTAATTTAGCCACCCAAAGTTTCACGTTTAGTGAGGATAAGGTCGGGGTGACGAATGCCATTAAAAACCAGGGGGGGGGGTGACTTGGTTTTTAAGGATTGCCTTTTGGACACATAGGACAACAACTTAGGGAAGGGAGGGGAGCCATCATATGTCCCACAAGTGAAAAAAGGTGTATAAAAGATTATTTTTCCCCCCTCGGATGATCCCGTTCAATAAAGCAAAACACCCTTCTAAGATTGCGAATAAAATAGAAACATTAAAAAGCATGTGTGTTGACGAAAAGCCAATTCCGGAGGATTTAGGGAATCCACAGAAATTTGTTGTTCCCTTACAAAGGGATAAATAGATTATTTGGCCCCAAAGGTCCTTCAACGTAATTAATACCCCTTTGGGTAAAATTGTAAACCATTCCCTATCTCTATCTTTAGGGTTCACCTCCCATTAACCCCATTATTCTTTTTGCAACTTGATCTCCCATTTTCCGAGAATTTAAAAACTGTACCCAAGGGGAATTTTATTTTTGTGAAATTGGTGTTGGTGAAGCTAAGATCGGGGGCGCCCCCCTCGTTTCACGCCACTCCCACCCCCGCGGATTCTTCCCCCCGGTCGTAGATGGTTTAACCGCGGTGGTTGTGTTTGGGTTGGCGCGATTGAAAGAGGCGGGAAAAAGTGTTTATAGAAAGAAAGTTGACAGGGTAAAAGGGGTGAGAGTTTTGTAGGGTGCCACTTTTGGTCCTCATGGTGTGTGTTATGTGTGCCAAGTTAAGTCAGTGGGTTCATAGGAGTTTGGGAACTTGGCAGGTTCACCCCTCGAAAGGTTATTAACAATTGGCATCACAAGTTCTCACGTCGTGTGATTAAGTTCTTGCCATTGGCAGTTTTGCCCCTTATGGTTTAAACTTTGCCAATTGGCAGCATTTACCCCTTCTATTCTTTTTCTTGTTTTCTTCTTTTAATAACAAGGAGTGCAATTTGGCAATTTTAGGCCTCTTAACTCTGTTTTTCTGACTTTTGGCTTTCGGGTTTGTCGGGTTGACTTTCTGTTGACTTTTTTAGGCTTTTTGTTTGACTGGACTTTGGCGTTTAAGTCCTGCCTGTCTTAGCCATATCGAGCCGGGGTTTGTCGTTGGATGGGCTCGTATAGTTTTTTGGTCACTCTTGTCTTAAGATTCCTATTTACTCACTGGCAGAGAGAGCAGAATTGAGCAAGAGAGACTATCTCGCACTCGCTCGGTTGGCATGACTTGTTTAGTCCGCGTTTGTTGATTTGAACGATCGTTTTTGAAAAGCGGTGAAGACTCTCGGTTTTGTTAATTTAAACAAGTGTGTACCATTGAGCTGAGAGATGTTGCTATCCGAGTGTCTACTCGCGTTATCGCTGATTAGGGACCTTGAGTCTCTATATTTGCCCGTATTTGGGAAGATTATTCGTGAAATGTTGTTGTGATTTGGGCGTTGGGTGTTCACTGCCCTCTGACAGCATCTATTGAAGCTCGGTTTATTTGATCAAAAGTTGGATGAGTTTTCTTCGTGTCTCTTTTTGGCTGGGTTCACTCCTGCGTTATATTACTGTGAGGGGAGATAGTCTGTTTCCTGTAGAGTTTTTGCGCGCTTTGAGGTCTGCATGAGAAAACAGATCGCGCTTGTGGTGGTTGGTTCTTTGTGTTTAGAAGATCCTGGATGTTAGGACTGTCTGTACGATTGTGTGCCTGATGTGTGCGTGGCTTAGAGAACTGGATCTACCAAAATTGAGTTGTTAGATAAATGCGCACTTCTTCTAGGGTTAGTTTCTAGATTTTTTTCGCTGTGTGTTGTCGTGGCATCATCGTCTTTGGGTGTGTAGCCTAGGGTTCTGTGTTGCAAGTTGCTCGATAGTCCCTAGAAACCCTCGCTCGCAGCTACGTAAAGACTGATTGTTCATTTTTACCTAAGTCTTGACGCACGTACACGCCGTCTCCGCCATGATTGTTTGGGGTGTGTTGTGATATATGCTGTCGCTCAGATAAGATCCGTCATGATCTCGCGTTCGTATAGAGGCTTTGTCTTCTTCTATCCTATCGATGTTTCGTTGATGCCATTTTTGAGAGTATTCAGCCATTTCTTGGATGGATGCTTTGGCATCTACAGCGTCTTAGTTGGAACGGCACCTCTTGAATCAAGAATCTGTCGTGTTGGAACATCCAACCCATTGTAGAACAAAATTACCTCCTGCATCTTAGTCAAATAGTGTTGAGCACACTTCATCAAGAGTTCCTTAAAGCATTACATGCTTGATAAAGGGTTTCATCTGGATCTTGCTGAAAGTTGTTGATTTCCTCTATTTTCTTCGCAATTCGACCAGGCAGGCAGTATTTGTTCAAAAACTTACTTTTAAGATCTTCCTAAGTTTTGATTGAACCAGTTGGTGCATTTCTTAGCCAACAATTGCTGGGCTCAAGTTAAGGATTATAGGAAGACTCGGAGCATTAGTTGATCCACAGTTATGTTAGGAACATGGAACAAGTCAACTATTTCAAGAACTTTCTCAATGTGTTCATTTGCATCCTCATTATCCTAACCACTAAATGTGTTTTCTCGAAGCTCCTTAAGAAATTGTCCTTTTAGTTCAAATTGATCTTTGTTATCAATTTTAGGCCTAGAAACTCCCGATCCATAGTCTGTTAGGGTCTTGCTCATGTATTGCTCCATTGTTTCCGCCATTACTTCCTCTTCTTCTTCCTCCTAGTATTCTTGGTCGGAAAGTAGATTGAAATCCGGTGATCTTAATTCGTCAAGACTTAGAGTCTTGAAGTGTCTCCTTGATGATCAAAATTCTCATTCAGGATCTTTGTAAGGTGTAAATAGTTCGTTCGTAGAACTCCTTGTCATGCACTGCCTGAAACAAGGGATAAAAAATCAGTAGGATTTGTTCCGAATGAAGGTAGAAATTTTTTTGCACGAAGATCAATTATTTCAATTCCTGTTCCAGACGATCGATACGCCGTATCCAATGGAAGTGGATACGCCGTATTAATCTGTTAAGATGAATACGCTGTATTGGACAGAAAACTGGATACGCCGTATCCGATGGAAGTGGATACGCCGTATTCAATTGTCGACCAGAACAGTGTATTAAGAAAAACAATTAAATACGCAAACAATTAAACACACAAATATATACAAGCAAATAATTAAAGACAAATATACAAAATTTATAGAATATACAAGAATATACACTAATCTAAATTACACTAATCCTAAGGGTTAGATCTAATCTAATGTTAAAAACCAAAATATCAAATAAAAATCAAGATTAATTTTCACTCCCCAGCAATGGCGCCAAAAACTTAATGTGCTGTCGTTGTATGGTATATTTAAGATGATTCAAGTTTTAAATTTATATTTTGCCGACTCAACCAAAAACAACACTTTAACGGGCAGTGTACCCGATCGGTAGTAGTTTCGGGGTAAGTAGGGTGTCGAACACTTGAAGCGAGGTTAAATCTATCAATTTAATTAATATCTTGGTTATCTAATCAATGTTAATTCTATTCTAAACCTATGTTAAACCTATGTCAGTATAAATACTAATTCTAATAGGAAAAGGGGGGGTTTTCAGCCTGAGAGACTGGAATGGTTTGGTTGGTGACTACAATCAATTCAAGACACTGTTACCCACGCAAACTAATAGACAAAAGATAAAAGAGCGGTCGAACCTTATATAAGAAAACTGTATTAACCATTATTAATCCGATTAGAACGTTGGTTTGTTTATTAAGTGCAATGATTTCTTCTCTTGAGGTGGCATATCATTCTTAAGACTTAGGCGTTACATCATCCTAAGACCTAGATACATTAATTATGTAACAATTAAAGCATCCGCATAAAGCATCCCTATAGCTGACTAATAATCTAATCTTAGGGATTAAAGCAATGGGACTTGTTAAACCCTAACTCATAGAGACCTTTACCACTATTCCGCTTAAGGCAATCTATACACTATAGTCCCACTGTCCAACTATCCATGAATCAAACGTTCCTTGTTGAATTATCTAGGTCACCTGCTAGTCAACACGATCAATATCACCATCGCAATATCCAATTAACTATTAACCCGAAGCGTATCCTAACACATAACTTAGAAGATAATATTTTGTAACGATTATTCTAAGATGTAAAATTACTATATGGAAATCTATCTCAAGACTCTAGAATCTGCTTGTCCACTTTACGAATCCAGTTGAAATGATGGTCCATACAAAGCGCATAAACAATGATAAATGAATAAACATAAACAAGCACTCACGTAAATCAAAAATACGATATAAACACATACTAAAGCATTCAAATTTCAAATAATGGCATACCCGAAGGTATTTAGCCCTTTAAACTCCATAATAAATTACAAAGAGCACTTATTTAGCAAGGTAAACATCTGAGTTAACGAATATACTGATAACTGAACATTTACTAGAGTATATGAATTACACGATGTCTTCTATAGAGATTAAAAAACATATGCTTGACCTCATTTAAGATCTTTTTTCCTCCTCTGAAAATCGACTTTTAGGGTTAGTATCAGAATATATTTAGCACCTTAAAACTCATTTTGAGTATTTCTATTTATAATCTGAAAGTCAGTTGGATATGCGTATTATCCATGTATTTAAGGATAACGTATTGTGTTTCTTGAGTAGGACAACGTTTATATCTTCTAGAATATTATATTGATTTCATATCTTGAATACGGCGTATTGAGTCCTCTGGATACGGCGTATTGATCTTCATTCCTTTGTGGTCTTTGGTGAGTGCAGGCACGGATACGCCGTATCTTCTTGATGGATACGGCGTATTGGTCTTCAGAATAGTAATCTTCAAAATATCTTCATTTAAGATCTAGAATGCGCGCCTTTTGCTATCTTTCACCAATTACTCTATAATTACTGCAATTCTCAAATATAAACGATTAAGTAACAATTCTTTGCAATAACTATACAAAATGGGTTAATATCGTGGGATAAATGATTCTATAAAATAGACGTTATTTGATGTCATCAATTTTTGATATTCAACCTTAACTTTGGCACATGTTAGACACTTGCTAACATAGGTGGCAATCTCTGCCTTTATGTTGGGCCACCAGTATAACTTCTTCAAATCTTGGTACATCTTATCCGATCCAGAGTGGATGGAATACTTTAACTTATGCGACTCATGCATAATCAACGCTCTCAAGTCACCAAAGTACGGAATCCTACTCATGTTATTCAAACACAATGTTCCGTCAGCACAAGGTTCAAGTTTATTAATCATTCCGTATAGATCTTCGGTTATGTAGTTCTCTTCCTTCCTCGCCTCGGCTTGAGCATTCAGAATTTGCTTTGAAAGACTCAATCCTATAGTCATTACTAAGGCTCGAACTCGTAGTGGTTTAATCATTTCCTTCCGGCTCAAGGCATATGTCACTACGTTCGCCTTTGACGGATGGTATCTAATCTCACAGTCGTAGTCACTTAACAAGTTTAACCATCTACGCTATCTTATGTTTACCTCCTTCTGATCAAGAATATGTTACAAACTCTTGTGATCAGTAAACACAACATACTTCGTGATGTAAAGACAGTGTCTCCACATCTTCAGGGCAAACACTACCTGTTCAAGCTCTAAGTCGTGTGTGGTATAGTTCTTCTCATGAACCTTGAGTTGGCAAGATATGTAGGCTATGACTTTCTATCTTTGCATCAAAACTGCGCCCAAACCTTTATGTGAAGCATCGCAGTAAACCACAAACTTCTCACTTCCTTCTGGTAGGGCCAAAATTAGCGCGCTACACAATTTCTGTTTCAATAGCTGAAATGCAGCTTCTGCTTTCTCTCCCCAGTCAAACTTCATGCTTTTATGAGTTAATTTCGTCATAGGTCTAGCCATTTTCGAGAAACCTTCGATGAATCGTCGGTAGTAACCAGCAAGACTTAAAAATTGATGAATTTCCGTTGGAGTCTTGGGTGACGCCCAATCCTTGATTAACTCGATCTTAGCAGGATCAACGTGAATGCCTTCACTATTAATCACGTGATCGAGAAATTTCACTGCTGATAACTAGAATTCGCACTTGGAAATCTTGGCGAACAATTTCTCCTCCTTAAGTAGCCTCAATACCAACTTAAGGTGTCCTTCATGCTTCTTCTTATTCTTGGAGTAGATCAAAATATCATCGATGAAAACGATCACGAACTTATCTAAATACGGTTTGCACAACTGATTCATCAAATCCATGAATATCACCAGTGCGTTGGTCAGTCCAAATGGCATTGCTTGGAACATGTAGTGTCCATAGCGAGTCCTAAATGCCGTCTTAGTAATATCCTCTTCACAAACTCTGAGTTGGTGATAACCAGATCTCAAGTCGATCTTAGAGTAGACTCTTGACCCTTGTAGCTAATAAAAAAATCATCAATTCTCATAAGTTGTTATTGGTTCTTCACAGTAAGTTTGTTTAGTTCACGGTAGTAGATACACATCCAAAAAGATCCATCTTTCTTCTTGACAAACAAAACTAGAGCTCCCCAGGGTGAGGAACTGGGTCTTATAAATCCTTTGTCAGAAAGTTCTTGCAATTGAGGGGATAACTCTTGCATCTCTGATGGTGCTAGACGATACGGGGATCATGCTACAGGTGCAGCACCAGGGACTAAGTCGATTTGGAATTCGACTTGTCGAGTAGGTGGTATCCCAGGCAAGTCTTTTGGAAAGACTTCCGAGAAATCCCGTATGATAGGCACATCCTTAAGTCGTTTCTCTTCTGGATTCTCATCAGACTTCTTTGCTGTAACTTGAGCTAGGTAACCCTTCTGGATGTACTTCTGGTTTTTGGTGCACGAGATGATACTTAAATTTGACTTACTTTCACCGTTACATCCATCGCCTTTGATTATCAACACCTCATCTCCATTGGAGACATGAACGATCTTTTCATCATAAACGATCATTGGGTGGTATTTGGCCAACCAATCCATACCAATGATGACTTCAAAACTACCGAGTTCTCAGGCATTAGGTCAATATCGAATGCTTAACCTAGTAATCCTAACGTGCAACCTCTAAGTATCACATTAGTTTCTAAAATTCTTCCATCAGCTAATTCTACAGCATAACTAGTGTCTAAAGTGGATGGGATGACATCAAGCAAGGAACTAAAGGTAGTCGACAGAAAACTTCTATCGACACTCGAATCAAATAACATGGAAGCATAACGATTATTGAGAAGGAACGTACCTGTGACGACGTTTGAATCAAGGTTAGCTCCTCCAATTGCATAAGCTCTTGCTTTGGCCTCATTGTTCCCAGTCTTATTTCCTGTCTTATTCCTATGGTTCTGGTTTCTCAACTTAGGACACTCATTTCTATAATGTCCTTGTCTTCCACACTCATAGCAAGCATTTCCCGTTTGATTTCCAACCGGGGCCCTCTGAGAGGTAGCAGCAACTGCGGTTCTACAGTCTCTAGTCATGTGACCAACCCTATTACAGTTACCACACTTCACCGTACACGACCCTTCGTGGTGCAATCTTCACTTATTGCAGTATGGCAAGGCTCCAACATACCCTCTCCTTTCAACATTGTTCCTAATTGTATAGTCCCTTGCCACATTCTGACCATTAACGTTCTGTCTCTTAAAAGGTTGTTGTTGTCCATGGTTGTCTCTTGAGTTATTGTCGAACCTTCTCTTTTTTCAGCATTTTTGATAGCGTAACCCTTCAACTTCTGGTCTATTAGGTTGTTAGCAATACGGATTGCATCCTGAAGTCTAACAGGTTCAGCAGCAATCGCATTCCCTTGAATACTATCCGGAAGGCCTCCAATGTACTTCTAAACCTTATCCTCCTCTTCCAGGACCATCTTTGTGCACAACAAAGTCAACTCTTAGAACCTCTGGTTATAAGCAGTCAGGTCATTACTCTTCACTGTCAAGTTCCACAATTTTGTCTCCATTTTCTGGATTTCATTCCTAGGACAATAAATCTCAGTCATTAGCTTCATGATTGCCTTCCATGTCATGGCATAAGCATCATCAACTCCGACTGTCCTTTTATGGGAATTCCACCAAGTCAATGCACCATCTAACAAGGTGCATGTTGCATACTTCACTTGATATCTTGGTGGGCAATTACTGATATGAAACACTGTCTCCATTTTCTCAAACCAACCACTCCTTCGGTTCCTTTAAAGTTTAACGGCTGACACTTCATGAAGTCTTGGTAGGTACACTCTCGTGCAACGGGTACAACACCTCCGTTGTTTGCATTGGGGTTTTCATTCCTATTCCCATTACCGTTTCCATTATCACCATTGGCATTGACATTTTCGTCTTGTTGCTTATTCTCTATTTCCGTTTCGGTTCTAGGGTTCTTAGCGTCGTCATACTCTTTCAGGGCTTCATCCACGCGCTTTGCAATCAGCTCGTTGATCGCATCTTAGGTCATTCTGATACGCGTAGCAGTCGGCGTAGTTCTACATCACCCGAAATAATAATCACGGTGAGATCTTAGGTAAGATGAAATTACCTTAAACGTGGGATGGAACAATGCAATCTTTTAATATGAAAATTTGAGTTTAATATAATGCATGACAAGGCTACTGATGACATCAAATAACGTCTATTTTATAGCATCATTTATCCTATGTTATTAACCCATTTTGTATAGTTATTGCAAAGAATTGTTACTTAATCGTTTATATTTGGGAATTGCAGTAATAATGGAGTACTTGGTAAATATTAGCAAAAGGCGCGCATTCTGGAGCTTAAACGAAGATATTTTGAAGATTAATGATTCTGACAACCAATACGCCGTATCCATTAAGGAAGATACAGCGTATCCGTGCCTGCACTCACCAAAGACCACAAAGGAATGAAGATCAATACGCCGTATCCAGAGAAGATCTATACGCCGTATTCAAGATATAGTATGTGAATACTCTGGAAGATATCAAACGTGGTCCCTACTCCAAGAAACTCCAATACGCTGTATCCAATCCCTTGGATACGCCGTATCGAGACCGACTTTAGACAGTATAAATAGAAAACTCAAAAATAAGTTTTAGGTGTGCTAAATCATATTCTCGATACCTAAACCATAAAAGTTGATTTTCAGAGGAGAAAAAGAGCAGAAGAGGTCGAGCAACGCTATCAATTCCATAAGAGACAACGTGTAATTCCATATACTTTAGTAATCATTTAGTTTTTGGTATCATTCGTTAACTCGGTTAGTTTACCTTGGCTAAATAATTGCTTTTGTATTTATTATGATGTTTGAAGGCTAATACCTTCGGGTATTAGCCATTATTATGAAGATCTGAATGTTTGGTATTTGTTTATCTCGATTTCTTGATTTATCGTTGAATGCTTGTTTATGTTTATCAATTTATACTTGTTTACGCGCTTTTGTATGCGACCTATCATTCAACTGGATCTAGTGATACGGACCAAGTAATCTAGAGTCTGGGATAGCTCTCCATATAGTGATTTATACATCTAGAACCATAGGATCACAAATATTGTCCTGCTAAATCTGTGTCTAGGATACGCTTCGGGCTTAACTAGTTAATTGGATATTGCCAATGGTTTATTGATCGTGTTGACTAGAAGGTGAACCTAGATAATTCAACAAATAACGTTCTGATTCCATTGGATAGTTGGACAAGTGGACTACTAGTGTATAAATCACCATTAAGCGGTAAGTGGGTAAAGTCTCTATGAGCTAAGGTTTAACAAGATCACCATTGCTTTAATCCCTAAGATAGATTATAATCAGCGAATAAGGATGCTTTATGCGGATGCTTTAATTATGACAGAATTAATGTGTCTAGGTCTTAGGATGATGTAACGCCTAAGTCTTAAGAATGATATACCGCCTCGAGAGAAGAAATCATTGCACTTAATAAACAAACCAACTTTCTAATCGGATTAATAATGGTTAATACAGTTTTCTTATATTTGGCTCGACCGCTCTTTTATCTTTTGTTAATTTGCTTGCGTGGGTTAAAGTGCCTTGAATTGATTGTAGTCACCAACCAAACCGTGCCAGTCTCTCAGGCTGAAAACCTCATTTTCCCGTTAGAATTAGGATTAGGACTGACATAGGTTTAGAATAGAATAGAATTAACATAGATTAGATAACCAAGATATTAATTAAATTGATATATTTAACATCGCTTCAAGTGTTCGACACCCTACTTACCACGAAACTACTACCGATCGGGTACACTGCCCGTTAAAGTGTTGTTTTTTATTTAGTCGGCAAAATATAAATTTACAACTTGAATCATAAAAATATACACCACACAACGACACATCAAATTTTTGGCGCCGCTGCCGGGGAGTGAAAATTAATCTTGATTTTTATTTGATATTTTGGTTTTTTAACATTAGATTAGATCTAACCCTTAGGAGTAGTGTAATTTAGATTAGTGTATATTATTGTATATTCTGTAAATTTTGTATATTTGTCTTTAGTTGTTTGCTTGTATATATGTGTGTTTAATTGTTTCGTATTTAATTGTTTTTTTCAATACATTGTTCTGGTCGATAACCTGATACGGCATATCCACTTCCATTGGATACGGCGTATCCAACTTTCTGTCCAATACAACGTATTCATTCAAAAGATTAATACAGTGTATTCACTTCTATTGAATACGACGTATCGATCATCTAATATAAAAACAGAAGCTTTAATTTTTGTATTTGATTCTGTATATTTGAGTTTTCTTTCTAAAGAGCCCATCCTACTGATTATTTTTCCCTTGTTTCAGATAGTGCATGACAAGGAGTTCAAATAACGAACTATTTACACCTTACGAAGAATCTGAACGAGAATTTTGATCATCTAGGAGACACTTCAAGTCACCAAGTCTTGACGAATTGGGATCGCCTGATTTCAATTTACTTTTTGACCAAGAATACTTGGAGGAAGAAGTTGCGGAAGCAATGGCGAAAACCATGGAGCAATACATGAGCAAGACCCGAACTGACTATGGATCGGGAGTTGCTAGGCCTAAGATTGAGGAAAAAGATAGTTTTAAACTAAAAGGCCAATTTCTTAAGGAGCTTCGAGAAAACACATTTAGCGGTTCGGATAATAAGGATGCGAACGAACACATTAAGAAAGTTCTTGAAATTGTTGACTTATTCCATGTTCCTGACATCACTGAGGATCAACTAATGCTCTGAGTCTTCCTTGTATCCTTAACTAGAGCTGTAAGTCATTGGCTAAGAAACGAACCAACTGGTTCGATCAAAAATAAGGAAGATCTTAAAACTAAGTTTTTGAACAAATATTTCCCACATGGTCGAACTGCGAAGAAAATGGAGGAAATTAACAACTTTCAGCAAGAACCAGATAAAACTCGTTATCAAGCATGGGAGCACTTTAAAGAACTCTTGATGAAGTGTCCTCAACACTCTTTGACTAAGATGCAGGAGGTAAATTTGTTCTACAATGGGTTAGATGTTCCAACACGACATATTCTTGACTCAAGAGGTGCCGTTCCAACTAAGACAGCTGCCGATGCTAAAAAGGCCATCTAATAGATGGCAGAATACTCTTAAAAATGGCACAATGGAACATCTAGAGGAAGAAGTACTGAGACTTCTAATGGACTGGCTGCTATACAAGCACAATTGAACAATCTAGGAAGAGAGATCAAGAAGATGAATGAAAAAGTTTATGCTGCTCAAGTAAGATATGATCAATGCAAAGGACCCCATTACACCAAAGATTACCCACTAAAAGAAGAAGGGAAAACCCTAAAAGATGCTTACTATACGCAGTTTGGTGGACCTTTTCAAGGTAGGGGATATAGAGCAACAACTCCAGGATTCTATCAAAAGAACAAGGTAAATCCTTCGTACCAAGAACGAAGGCAATCAATGGAAGATACCTTGAGCAAATTTATAGGAGAATCAGCAAAAAGACACGAGGAAAACTCTAACTTGATCAAAGAAATCCGAGCTTCAACAGATTCTGCCATAAGGAACCAAAGAGCATCAATTAAAACATTAGAGATACAAATCGGGTAAATGAGCATGGTACTACAGGAGAGAGGATTTGGAAGTCTACCTAGCTCGACTAAAACGAACCTGAGAGATTAAGTCAAGTCAATCTCGACTACTATTAAAGGTGATTCACACCCGATACGCCGTATTAGATCTCCCCAATACGCCGTATCTACTGGATAGAACCGTACACTCATGTACGAGACAAGACAAACGACGATTCCGTTTCCAAGTCATTTAAATGGTTACTACTATGATGGAAAGAAGGGATCATATGGACCACAATTCTCGGAAGCTTATTCTAAAGCTTCACATATAGATGAATCCATGCCCCAAAAGGAGAAAGACCCAAGGAGTTTCACTTTACCTTACTTTATTAATAATGTTTTCTTTGATAATGCCCTTGTTGACTTAGGATCTAGCGTTAGTGTTATGCCTCTCTTGACCTACCTTAACTTAGGATTAGGTAAATTAGCTCACACTAAGCTAACAGTGGAATTAGCAGATAGAATAGTAAAATATTCAAAAGGAATTGTTGAAAATGTACTAGTAAGAATTGGTAAATTTACTTTCCTCGTAGACTTTATAATTCTAGATATGCCCGAGGATATCAAAGTGCCCTTGATCCTTGGAAACCTATTTTTTTCTATCGCCCGTGCTAAAATTGATGTTTACAAGAGAAAGATTACTTTAAGAGTTGGGGAAGATAATATTATTTTCAAAAGTGTTAAACCTGCTAATAGTTTAATTAAGAGGGTCTACATCCTAAGTTTAAGAGAAAGAATGGAGCTTGATTTAGAATCTAAACTAATGGGAGATACTTTGGTGATTAATAGATCATTAGACCCTTTGAATGGAGATTACATCGAACTAAATGATCTAAATGAACCATTTAAGCTTAGGAGAAGTCAAAGTGATGATTTAATGCCCACCATTGAGGAATGTGAGGTAATTAAGGAATTTAGAACTAGGGATGAAGATCTTGATACTGGAATTAATGATTACCCTAGTTATTGCGACGATGATGTATGTGTCATAAAAAAATTCAAATTTTGGTCAAAATTACATTTTTATGCTATGTTTCGATATATTACCCATCATTTTAAGGACAAGGCAAATGGAAAATGAAGAAATAGTTTCTAAGGCTTATTTTCTCCTTACACTTAATTGAACATTGTCCCCACGTTTCTAATAGAAGTACCCGAAAACAAATATAGACAAAAAGAAAACATTTTCCCCCCAAAATGGAAGGTTCCAAAACAGATAACACCTTCCCCACTAAAAGACAAAAAGAGGAGCGTACTCTACGGGCGGCCCCCTTATAGGCCTGGCGGCCCCCTAACATATTAGGGACCGCCGGGACCGCCAGCAGAGTAACGGCTCTTTTTGTCTCCTATAAATACTGGGCCACCCCATCTGAAAAACACAACCTCTTGCCACGAATTTTCTCAGATCTACTTTTCTCTCTTCTTTCTTTCTTTCTAAAACACATATCTTGATCACTAACATATCTTGATCTTGTTTCAAGTGATTAATTCCCTCTTCCTCCCTTCTTCTAATCAAGTGCAAGAGAAGAACAATCGTATTCATCTAGAAACGAATTGTTATCAAGTGATCTCTTTCCTCCTCCTCAAGATCACAAATCTTCATTATATTTTCTTTGTGGTGTTGTGTAAATTGGATTGTGTGTAGATCCAATAGTGTAAATTGTGTATTTGTGTGAATTGGATTGTGTGTCAATCCAAGAGTATATATCTTGTGAGTGTATAAAGACTTAGTGAAGTCTTAGATTGGTTCTAGCTAAGATTAGGACTCGACATCTAGCTTAGTGTCGGAAAAGAAAGTAAGCGACGTGTAAACGGTTTTCTCCGCCTAAAGGGAGCTTGTTGACATAGTGAAATCTCAAGTGGAGTACTCGAGGAGTGGAGTAGGGCGAAGAGGTGCTTCATAGCCGAACCACTATAAATCTTGGTGTCTTGGTTTGATCGTTTCTTTCCTTATCTCTTTATATTGTTATTGTTTATTTAGTTCATTACATTAGATAGTTTAGTTGTGATTCATATTGTTGATTGATTGACATACAACTCGAATCAAACCATTTTATAAGCAAAGTTTTAAAACGGATAATTAACCAGTAAACTATTCAACCCCCCTTCTAGTTTCCTACATATATTTTTGGCTTTGTGACTAACATGAGCTTGCTTTCCAATTTTACAAGCGTCTCAAAAATGTCGATCGAATTTAAGTTTAGGTAGATTTCTTACTAACTCCTTAGATATTAGAGATTGAATTAATTGCATCTTTGCGTGACCTAATCTCCTATGCCATAGAGTGAAATTTTCATCTAAGGTTGCAAGACATAATTTATCTTCTGGTTTATTTCCTAGTTTCATCACATATAATCCTCTTTTTCTAATTCCTCTACCTATGACTTTTTCCTCTTTAATTATTTCGTTATCATGTTCGGTAATCTTTGCACTTATTATCACATATCTGACCAACACTTAGCAAGTTAAATTTTAGATTATCTACATGCTTAACATTTTCAATAACGAGGGAGTCATGAGAAATCATAACTTTGCCTATGATGTTTCCACATAAGTTACTTCCGAAAATAACGTTACCTCCGTTGTATGCCTTGTATGTAGAGAATAACTTTCGGTTACCCATCATGTGTTTAGAGCATCCACTATCTTTAATCCACTCGTCGGGCTCCAAATTAATTCCTAAGCATATCTCATTAGATTCTTGAGCCACAAGACACATTTTGTCTTTAGTCTTTTCTTCTTCATCTTCGCCGCTATCACACCATGTTCTTCAAACAAAAGCTATTTGGTCTTTGCTTCTTGGTGGTTTTGGGCATTCTCCGATGAGATGATTTGGATCTCCACATCTAAAGCATTTTCTTTCGCTTTTACCATTTTTGTCATCTTTACTTCTTTGGAACAACTTTCTTTCATCACGTGGTTGTCTTACAAATTTTCCTCGTCTTTTGAAAAACTTCTTGAAGTCTCTCACGACCATGGCGTATTTTTAGTCTTCACTATCGAAAGTCGAACTTTCTTCATTGCTAGATTCCTTTTTAGCCTTCAAGGCAAGAGATCTACTTTGTTCTCTTTTACCTTTGACCATTTCAGAATCTTTCTTTATTATTGTTTCATAGACTTTCAATTACCAATAAGTTCGTCAAGTGATAATGAAGTCAAATCATTCGACTCTTCAATAGCCGTAACCTTTGCGTGCCATTTAGGATGAAGTGCCCTAAGAAATTTTCTAACATAATTCTTGAAATAAAAACCTTCATCAAGTGCTTTTAGACTAGTAATAATAGTGTTAAATCTAGCAAATGCATTATCTATCGATTCCTCTTCCGGAATCATAAAATTTTCATATTGTTAAACAAGAAGATCTTTTTTATTATTTTTGACTTGACTATTACCTTGGTGAGTGATTAATAAAGTATCTTAAATTTCTTTTGCGATTTTACACATAAAAATGCTTTCATATTCTTTACGTGGCAAAGCATTATAGATTACCATTTTAGCTTCATTATTTTTAGCAAGTCTCTTTTTAAGATCATCGCTTTGTTTTTTAAATGGTATAATTTCATCCTTTTTAGTTTCGGGATTATTTTCAATAGGTGGAAAATCACCATGGATAATAACATGCCAAAGATCTAGATCCTTTGATTTCACATAAGTTTCGAATCTATTTTTCCAATAAACAAATCCATCACTTTCAAATAGTGGTGGTCTTTGCATAAATTGCCCTTCTAAATATTTTTCTGATTCCATAGATCGATTTAAGTTTTAAAGTACAATTTATTTTAAAAATCTTGTTAGACTTGGCTTTGATACCAATTGTGAAAAACTAGAAGGGGGGAGGGTTAAATAGTTTACCGCTTTTTAATTTAATGTATCGTTTGTTTATTAAAACTTAAATTCGAATTTATGTTATCTCAATGTACACCCAATATGAACAATATAACTAAGAAAATAAATGACAATAAGAAACAATATAAATATGCAAGTAAAGAGATAAGTGTTGGAAAGATCAAACCACAACCCAATAATTTTTAGTGGTTCGGTAACAAAGCTCCTCTTCGCCCTACTCCACTCCTCGAGTACCTAACTCGAGAGTTCTCTTCACTATGTCAACAAACTCCCTTTAGGCAGAGAAAACCGTACACAATTAGCTTACACCAATTTCCGACACTAAGCCAAATGTCGAGTCTTAATCTTAGCTAGAACCAATCTACCACACACTTGTATTTTGAGGCCTAAAATACTAACCGAACTATCAACACTTCACTTCACCTAAACACTAACACGATCACCTTGATCTAACTATTACACACAATCACACAAGATATAAATGAATTATAAGATTACAATATGATCGTAACTATGTTACGTCAACACTAACTAAGCTATAATACTTCGTATCATGATGATTAGAAGTATTCTTCTCTTGCACTTGAAGATCTAAGCTTGAATCACTTGGAAATAAATGCTTAAGATTAAATGATCAAAGGATTGAAAGGAATGTGTGGGCTAATTTTAAACAGAAAGAATGTATGTACAAAAGGTGAAAAAGCCTGTGGAGAACATTCTACTATTTATAGGCAAAGCTGAGAGCCAAAAAACATGGCCAGCCCCCTTAGCTCTATGGTCGGCCCCCTTATCACTAAGGGGGACGCCCTTGCCTATAAGGGGGTCGCCCATAGCCAAACGCTCCCATTTTTGTCTTTTCCTTTGGAGGTGTTTTCTGGAATATTTTTATCTGATTTTAGGTAGAAAATTTGAATTCAAAATATTTATTTTGAATAAAACATTTGTTATAAATACAAAAATGCTTTGTATATGTTTTAAAAATGTTTGTTATATTTTATAAAAATGTAAGGTTTAAAAATAAAAATTCCTTTCATCATTAAATAAATTAAGCATTCATTTATTCATACATTTAAGTGATTAAATTATCGAAATGAAAATTTACGACTAATTACTTGTTTATATTTAATTTTACATAGAGTGTTTTTACATTTTGTGATTATCAAAACGTAGAGAGGTCGAAAAATATTAATAACATTTTTAGGCATGATTTCTATCAACATCTCCTATTCATCAGAAGAGTCGTGATTCAAAATAGGGTTGAAGATATTCAGTTAGGAGTGGAAAGTTACCCGAAAACTCTCAACCTTACCAAACCTATGATGTTCTTTGAAGGAATCGACCATTCACAATGTCTGGAACACACAAGGGAGTTGTGTATCTCAACCAATATAACATCAAATCCTTTATGAAGCTAAGTGAAGTGAAGAAGTTCTGTGATGGTACTCTCATCAAGATTCGTGAAAACTTAGTTGACATGGTGAAAAAGAATAAGTTGGGCACCGGTAACAAAAGGTTGAAGGGAAGAGACTGGATTGACATGGATGTTGAGAAATCAAATGAGATGGTTGACAAGATTGACAAGACAATCAAGCGTAGAGAGCAACTTAGAAGGCTAAAGGAGTATGTTGGAAGAAGACCCAAGACTATTAATCCCCGTACTTTTGTAAGGCCTGTGTAATCACCCCTTAGGGGGAGATTGTTAGAAACACATAAAAGTGTTCATTACATAGACATTTATCAAAGATTAATAGAATATTGATTAGATAGTGCAATTAAGGAAGGACTACTATGTAATATGTAATAACCCTTAATTGCTTCCTAGTCTCTCATTCCTTACGATAAAAGGAGGGTTAAGGAAGGGTTAAGGGTTGGTGATTTCTTCTCTTTCTAATCTAATATTTCTTTCTTTCGCTCATCCTCCTCCCTTATCCTCACGTCGCCCACTCTCTCTCTCTCTAAAACTTTCCAGTGTAGTATTTTGTATGATATATTGATAGTTTATCACATAGCTATCACTATCTCTAATCATCATATAATCATATGATGAAACCCTAATTTACCCAAATTAAGTTTAAACCATTAAAGGGACATAAGTTCTAAAAACTCCTTGTACCCCAAATCCCCAATTTGGGTATATGAACCCTAAATCTTTTTTAACAATTAAATAACTAATTGAGATACTTACTTGCATATAATCATTGTTAAGGATTAAACACTTGGATTAGAACCTAATCCTTCATAACTTGATCATAAACATAATTCTTTCTGCTCCCTCTATTTTCCTTGTTTTAGTCGACACCCATATAACCAAACACATTCCGGAATGTGTTAGAAAGTCAAGAGAGAGTTGACTTATACAAAATCTGGATCATGTTTACCAACATGGCAATACTAGCCCCTTAAGTCTCGTTTTCTTATAATTAGGCCATATTGTATTTTCTACTTTCATATTACATAGACTTGAGTTATAGTATGACTAGGACTAACCAATCACGTAAGGCCTTTCAAGGTATAAAGTTCTAGTCAAACTTACTCATGGCATCCTTGTAATAATATACTTAAAACCTTGTTTTGGGGTGTTACATCGAGGGTGTGGAAAATATATTGTTATGTTCCCGCGATGCGTTTCCTTGAATTATTGGTTTAGTTTCAATTTTATCATTGACGAAATCTGCTACTACATTATGACTTGCAAGGCAGACGCATATGTGCGAGTTCATGCAAGGACATGGTTTTAACAAATGGTCTAGGGTTTGATTGGCCTTTAATATTCTCTCGTGCCACTACATGTTTTGGCATATGTGGTAATTATCCAAAGAAATTTTGTCTTTTGACACATGCAGAGTACGATATAGGGTTTGGCCATTCTTTAATTTTTCCCCGCAATAAAAGAGCACCTAAAAAGTTAACAATTTTTTTTTTCTTAACTTGTGTAACAAAGATGTATTCATGCTTCTTTGTACACCTTTTGACATACGTTTTATATAAACTTATGTGTATACCCTATATGTTAAATTTAAGTCAATTTCGCCAATCTAAGAACACTTGCATTTGGTTTTTTTCTCTCTGGTCAGACCTAAGGTTAATTTCAACCCAAGGCAAATTATCTCTAATTGGTCAGACCTTTTGTTAATTTTTGCAAGTTCCTACATTGGTTGACTTAATCAAGTATAGATGATCATACCCTCAACCCAAGGCATAATATGAGACAAAACATGCGACATGACATTACTTCATGTGTTACTAATGCCATGAGTCTCATAAGTTTAAGAGTTTCATTTTTAATGCAACTAACACATGCCGCTTACCACTTTACCCATTTGTTTACTGCTTGGTCAGACCTTTTGTAATAAGTGGGAGTTCAAGTAGGAACTTGATCTTTTAGTAATTAATTGGGTAGTTAATTTCTTTAAGAATTTAATTATTGAAAGTACTAATGATTTGAACTTCACTTTCGTTTTTATTCACTGGACAAGTCGCAACCGATCCGGTTTTCAAGTCTTTCTTTGAGACAAAGAAACTTACTGGACCTAAATTCATCGATTGATACCGTAATCTGAGGATTTTCCTTACGATCGAGGATAAGTTAACCTATTTGGAGCATCCCTTACCCGATGTTCTCGTTCGTGCTCCTTGACAACAACTTCTACATGATGTTCTTACTGCACATACTAATTGGGTGAAGGCCTATAAGGAGATTGATTGCCTCATGTTGGTCAACATGACTCCAGAACTTCAAAAGAGTCTAAGGACTTTGCTGCTTATGACATGCTTTAGGAATTCAAAACTAAGTTTTCACAACAAGCAGAACAAGAACTACTTCATACCGTTAGAGCTTTTTACGCGTGAAAAAAAGAAGAGGGTCAATCTGTTAGCTCATATGTTCTAAAGTTGAAAAGCTATCTAGATAATTTGGAGTGTCTTGGTCACTCCGTCTCATTAGGCCTTGCAATGAGCTTAATTCTAACCTCTTTGTCAAAGGAGTATGATGGATTCATCCATAATTACAATATGCATGACATGGGGAGGACTGTGAATGAATTGCATGCCATGATCAATTTACATGAGCAGACGCTTCCAAATAAACCGTTGTAATGAATTTGCATGACATGCTCAAGTTACATTATGCCGTAGTCGCCTAATGGTAGTTCGTCTCACATCGTTTGGTTTAGTAGCCATTCAACAATTATTTTGAGTTTTGAAGAATGTGTGTGAAAATGGTGTTATTTGAGAGAGTTTAAAAAAAGAGTAGTGCTATTTATACATAAAATGCATGTCTAATGCATAAATCACTCGTACATGTGTATTATGTATTTTCTTTCTCTAAATTTCACCAATCATTTTTTAAAATCAACCAATTGAATCGTTATGTGCATTGGTAAGCATTATTATCAGGCACAACAATCATTTTTCTTAAAAGAATGTGACTGAAAATGATGTGTTATTTTGAGTTTTACGAGGGATATAAATAGTGAAAGATGATATAAATAAATAAAAATTTGAATTTTAAAACATAACCGTTATAATGAAACGGTAAAATTTTAAAATTTTGGCGTTTTCTTCACCATGTATACGATGATGGTTTTTTCGGCGACCTCAGGCGGTGTGGTGACGAAAATTTGACGCCGAATGGCTTGCCACCTCATATTCGACGAGCATACACTTCACCACACCAATTGCTCTAAGACCCCACTTCTAATGAAAAAATTACCTCATCAATCTTCTTCCTTGTTATTTTTACTAGCACCTCTAAGTTTGTAAGGCGTAGTGCAAAATATGACATTACATTATGTACTTTAAGAACGAGCATGTGTTCGTGATCTGACGGATTATTGTATTCTTAAAGTTCATTCGATCCCATGATTATCAACATGACAATAAATCAATTACATAATCTCTATTTGATGGTTGGAAAGCTCTCTTCATGCTATTGTGTGATATAATACTAAAATGAGGACAAATTAATTTCAGATATGTTGGAGAGAAAAAGTATCACAACATTTTTACGGAGGAATGGATATAAAATTCGAGTTTCTTACTACTTTCTCTTCTCTCTTAATCTCCAAACCACTCTCTCTCTCTAAAATTAACACCAAAACCATCCTTCTTTAGACCAAAGTAACACTACAACATGATTCACCACCTTTTCCAGACCAAAACCTCACAATCCCGACACCTCTCAGAGCCGCCACGCGCCAGAGATAGAAAACAGTGGTCTTAACCATTGTTTATTTTTCCGGCAACTATTAGGCCGTTTGGACCACCACCTCCGGTGAGTGGAGGTTCCCCTCACTTGTCCGACCATGATCCAAGTAGCCTCGCTACCACAACCACCGTCGGCCGCTAGTTGTCGCCGTCGACATCAACAGACCACCGGAATATTAACTTTTCCGGCAGCTGAGTTCTTCCTTACTATTATCTTTTTATTTTCTACCTTTCTTTTATACCTTTAAGCCCGCCGAGCTGCTGTTTCGCTTTGTTTCTTTTTATTTTACTGTGGTTTTATTTTTAGCTTTAGTGCTTTGCTTTTTTTGTCTTTGCCCTCGAGTGTCCCCCCAGAGCTCGACTAGCATAGATTTTTCTCATAGCAATGCTTACTTGAGGTCATGTCCTAGTGTAGGGGTGGGCGGGTATAGACAAACTAAGAAGGATCGTAGAGTAGCTAGCTCCCGTAGGACGCGCTAAGAAGGAAGAAAGTTGACATCGCGTGCTTCCAAGAGATTAAATGAAAGGGGTCACGCACTAGAGAAGGAAACAAGTACAAGCTTTGGTACTCAGATTCAACGACCGCACAGAATGAATTAGGAGTCGCCTTAGCACCGAACCTTAAGGACAAGGTTATTCAAGTGATTAGGATTAGCGATAGAATTATGTTGGTTAGACTAGTGATTGAAGAGGAGATAATTAATGTTATTAGCGCATACGCACCACAAGTGAGACTTGGAGATGTGGAAAAGAAGAGCTTCTGAGACTCGCTTGATGACCTTGTTAGAGAGTGTTCGACGACCAAAGAGATGATCATAGCAGGATACCTAAACGGACATATTGGAGCAAATGCGGATGGATTCTTGAGCATGCACGGAGGCTTCGGGTATGGAGTTAGGAATGAAGAGGGGCGAACGATCCTGGAGTTCGCTGCGGCACATGACTTGGTGGTCCTAAACTCGTTCTTCAAGAAGAGGGATGCCCATCTCATTACTTTTCATAGTGGGGACTACGACACTAAGATTGACTACATGTTGGTGGGCAAAGGGGACCTTAGGCTGTGTAAAGATCGCAAGGTCTTTCCGGGTAAGGTTTGCTTCTCCCAACACAGATTGTTAGCGTTGGATATCTATACAAAGAGACGACCGCACTCGATGGAGAGGGCGGTTCAACATAGAATCTTGTGGAAAAACCTCTACGGTGAAGCGGCAAAGGCTTTTAGAGCTAGAGTAATGGAAGGAGTTACCCTAAAGGAGGAAGATAAGTCAATTGCGGACGCAAAGCAGATGTGGAACAGACTGGAAAGCACGATCAGAGAGGCGGCCAAGGAAACCCTTAGAGTGGTTGCAAGGACTTTGAGAACGCGTATAGGCCATAAGGAGTCATGGTGGATCAGTGACGAGGTTCAAGACAAAGTTAAGGCGAACAAACCCGGTTCTGAGAGCTATTATTGATGCGAGGCAAAGACGAAGCAAACAGAAGTGCAACTGAGGAGAGGTATAAGGAAGCATAAAGAGAAGCCAAAAAGGCGGTAGCCAGAGCGAAAGAAAAAGCGTATGAAGACCTGTATAAGAGATTGGACTCCAAAGAATGAGAAAACGATATCTACAAGATAGTTAAAGCTAGAGACAGAAGGAACATGGATTTAGGAAACGTGGGATTTATCAAAGACGGAGATAGAAGAAGCATTGTCAATGAAGTCGCTATTAGGAGAAGATGGAAGGAGTATTTCTCCGTTCTCTTCAACGGACAAAGGAGTGATCGAACCGAAGACGTGGATAGTATAAGTGCAAACCCACAAAACAATTGCTATTGCTCGAGGATCAGACACACATAAGTTAAATAGGCGCTATAAAAGATGAGTAGAAACAAGGCTGTAGGACCTGATGAGATCCTCATTGAAGCATGGAGGTGCCTTGGAGGCGAGGGGGTGCGATGGCTGAAAACCCTCTTTAACATGACTTTCTTGAGAGCTAAAATGCCCGAAGAGTGGAGACTCAGTGAGGTTGTCCCCATCTAGGAGAACAAGGGGGCGCTCAAACATGTAGCAACTACAAGGGCATTAAACTACTTAGCCACACCATGAAACTCTGGGAGAGAGTTATTGAGAGAAGGTTGCGACGAGAGATAGGGGTATTAGAAAACCAATTTGGCTTTATGCCTGGACGGTCTACCATCAAGGCTATTCACATTATTAGAAGCCTTATGGAGAAGTATAGAGAAAGACAAAAGGACTTGCATTTGGCATATCTAGACTTTGAGAAGGCATATGACACCGTTTCATGTGAGTTGATCTAGAAGACTCTAAGTGACAAGGGAACCCTAACGAGATACATCAAAGATATTCAGGATATGTATGAAGGGGCAAGGACGTATGTGCGGACCCTAACTGGAAACACCAAGTACTTTTCGGTAGATGTGGGTCTACACCAAGGGTCAGCTATTAGCCTGTACCTGTTTGCCTTGATTCTCGATGAGCTAAAAAAGGGGATACAAGAGAGCATACCCTGGTGCTTGATATTCGTGGATGATATTGTGCTAGTTTTGGAAACACAAGAGGGGTCGAAGGGAAGATTGGAGCAGTAAAGGAAGGCTCTAAAAGACAAAGGCTTACGAGTCAGCAGAGAGAAGACTGAATACCTGCGATGCAACTTCAACAGGAACGAGAACAAGAAGAACGAGGAAGAGGAAATCTACGTTGGTGAACATATCTTAGAGTCAAAAGAGTCATTTAGATATCTTGGATCCATGATACACCAATCCGAAAGGATATGGGATGATGTTACACACCGTATACAAGTAGGCATGTTGAAGTAGAGAGCAGCCCCATGCTAAAAGGGAAATTTTAAAGGGTGGCGATTTGACTGGCTATACTGTACGGGTCAGAGTGTTGGCCGTTAACGAAGGTTCAAGCAAATAGGGTGGAGGTCGCAGAAATGAGGATGTTAAGGTGGACATGTGGTAAGACTATTTTAGACATGATCCCAAATGGAGTTTTTCAAACAAATCTCCAAGTTGTGACTATCGTCAACAAGATGAGAGAAGGATGATTGAGATGGTTCGGACATGTCAAGAGAAGACCACAATCAGCACATGTTAGAAGAGTGGAGTCGTTAACGTTGATGGAGCGAGAAGAATGAATAGACCTAAGCTCAGGTGGGAGGATAGACTGAAGACCGACCTGAAGGAGTTGTTGTTGTTTGAGGACATGACCTCTGATAGGAACGCGTGGAGAGCTAGGATTAGGGTAGACGAGGGTGCATAGGTGTCATTTTGCTTTCCCCGTTTTTTCTTTTAGCATAGGCCTATTTTGCCTTATAGGAGTTTCATGCCTATAAGTTTCTTGTTTTTCCTGTTCTTCGGCTTTTTGTTCCTTGCTTCTTCCCCCTTTCTATATCTTTCTTCCCTCTCGTAGGTGCTTTAGCGGTTTGTGCGTTTATGCTTGTATGTGTTTGTTTGTGCTTTTATGTGCTTTTAGGTGATATATGTGCCCTTATATGCTTTTCTAGCTTTGTCTTCATTGTGTTCTTGGTTATGCTCTTCAGTTGCTTTCGTTATCTGTTGTTTCGCCCTTTCCCCCTATATGTGCCTTATTGTTTTGCTCTTTTGTGCCTGTAGCGCTTTTCTTCTTGCGATTTAGATGTGCTTGCCTACTTCTCGCGCCCTATCTTCTTCTATGCGCCTCGTTGTTTTTTTCCCGTATGTGCATGTAGTGCTTTTTTGCTTCCTTGCTTGCTTCTCTGCTCCTTTTTCGGTATGTGCCTTTGTCAATGCCTGCTTGTATGGTCCTTGGTTTCTTTGCTTGTTTGCTGTTGATTTATGCATTCGTTTTCGTTTCTCTCTCTTATGGTATATTGTGATGCATTGTCTCTTGCCGGAGGTCTTTTTAGAAGCAGTCCCTCTACCCTCGGGTAGGGGAGTGACTCTCTACATCCCACCTCCTCCATACCTCGTTTCTGCAGGATTGGGTAATGTTGTTGTTAATTGATATAAAATTAAAAACATCCCAAAATGGATTTCAATGCCAACTATTTTTTTATTATTTTTATTTCTTTTAACTTTTTTTGAAAGTTTAAAACTTTATTTATAAAACTATGAAAAAAAGTAGGGGTGTAAACAAGCCGAGTTGAGCCGAGTACTGCCAAGCTCGAGCTCGACTCAAATACTAAAACTCGAGCTCGAAACTCGACTCGAGCTCGGTCGAGCTTTATATTTCGAGCTCGAGCTCGACTCGTCATATAAAACTCGAGCTCGAAACTCGACTCGAGCTCGATTATTTTCACATTTCATGCATTAAAGTTCGATAAGGCTCGCGAGCTTCACGAGCCGAGTATTTTGGAGCTCGAACTCGACTCGAAAATATACTCGAGTAGCTCGAACTCGAGCTCGACTCGTTTAGATCGAGTCGATTTCGAGTAGTTTACGAGTAACTCGCGAATTGTCTCGTCTCGTTTACACCCCTAACAAAAAGTACGAAGCAAGAAGAGGCGGGCGAAAGAGTATGAATAGAAATACCCATTTTAGGGTGAGTAAATGAAAGGAAATAATATAATACGTATAACAAATGATAATGTTATGCAGAGATAAAATTGAATGAAAACAAAGATGTAACACGATCGTTGCTTTGATAAAACTTGTAAGGTTATCTTAACAAGGTTATTCGAAGATAACGAATTTTTGTCTCAGATGTACGCGACTTAACTCAGTGTCATCTCCAAATAAGTAATAACTTGGTGAAGATATCATGGAACTTATTTGGGCCGAATGGTAGACGAAGCCCAAGAGGCTCTAAATTTCACTAAACTAAAAGCCCATAACCACCTATTTCAATACACTGATTCCTACATGGCAACCTCTGATTGGCTCAATTAACGTGGCAACTCACAACAAAAGGTAAACCCTTCTATAGTTGACAAATATTCATTCTTTCTTGTCTCGAAAATATCGGATCTTCATATTTCAAAAAAAAAAATAAAAAAAATATCGGATCTTCAAACACAGAGCAAAGTTCTCATCTTTTAAATCAATCTCTTCAATTAAAGGTTAGTTTCAATAATTTCATTATTTACATCTATAAATCTATCGATTTGTTCAGTTAGATCTGTTAATGAATTGTTAATTTGATCTTGATTTGGAGTATGTGGTAGTGTTAACTTAGATCTGTTTATAATCAGATGTTATTTATCCTGAAATTGTTGATTGTTATGGTTCTTATTTGTTTATGTTAATTTGGTTTAATAAAATTTAAATGATTCAAATTTTAATGAAGTAATTAAATACGTCTGCTGCGCAGATGTTGAGATTTGTTTAGAATTTGTTGCATGAAATAGCAAGTTAACTGGTTGAAATTTTACGTGTTAGAAATGACAAAACACCCATGATCTAATGTTTTAGCAAGTATTATAGTTAGTTTGTAGTGAAAGTTTTAGAAAACGTGTTGACTTGTAAGAAAATAGGTGATTTGCGTTGTGGAAAGTGTCCGTGCCTTGTGGTCTTTAGGTGTTTTTGCTAATTGACGGAAGTTAAATCTGCTAATTATACAATCTCCAGTAATTGATCAGAACTGAAAGGTTTTCTTGTCATATATTATTACAGTAGTAATTTTGCTGTGCATTTTAATGCTT